>JNEK01001268.1:0-11495 GCA_000697295.1 Mucor indicus B7402 | reverse complement strand
AAAAGAAAAAGAAAAAGAAATCAGCTATTCTGCATTTTTGACCCGTTAATCCTAATGAAATGTATCTAAAGAAACTCAAATCTTGATAGAGAAAAATTACGGCTTTTAGAATGTCTGTACTTTATTTCACTTCAAGTGCGATAGAGTGTGGATTCACATCTTGTTTATCCTAAAGTTATATTTTTTTCTTCTCATTTTGACTATTTAAGCTTCCGGAAAACCTCTTAAAAAATCAGGATATATAAAAAAGGGAGGGGGACTACTTAGAACAGCAGTGGGATTATGCATCGATAGTTATATTAGCAAGAGTTATCTCCATCACTTACCGCTAGGACAGAGCCAATAAATCATTAAATTGAAGATACTATGTATATCATATGCATAAATACGAATTTTTTTGGAAAATATAAAAAAAAATACGTGTGTCGCCAATGGACACAATATACGATTTAATAGAAAAACTTTTAATAAGAAATGGGTTTCTCCACCAGCAATCATTTAATAAAAACTGAAAGGTTATTTATGTATTTGCCACTTGAAGTAATTACAGTTTCTAAGAAAAAAAAAAGAACTAAATTGCTGTGTTTGGGATCCCTTATATTACCTAATACATGCCAACTTAAGTGTAAGTCAAACTAAACAAAAACTACAAGAAACTAATAATGTAAGTGTGATAAAATGGTGTGATATATAAGATATTTGGAACTCTGAAGCAGTATAGTAAAAAAAACTTCGGAATTCGTAAGATATTATGTCAAATTTGTGTGGAATCAAATTTGATTAGTTACAAGGAATATACTCAAATACCACAGTCAGTATTTTTCTTCTTTATAAAACCACTTTATCTTCTTTCAAGAGTTGCAAAAGCTAGCTACAAACCACAACCAAGCCTACAATATAGATATATTTACTTGCAATGAATCTGCTGCGAGTCAAAATATGAAAATTACCATTTGACACTGTTACTGAAAGTTATTCCAGTGTGATTGTCGAAAGCGAGACTGTAAGACCTCAATAGCTTCTTCTTCTATGTGAGAGAATAAGACAGCAATTTGCTGCCACTGATCTTCGCCTTCCGGTTGCATTGAGATTTTCTCAATGGAGACCTATTCACTACAATCTAGTTATAATCTGGTTACATTCATTAATATAGGTAGTGTTTTTTGATGTCACAAAATACACTTCTAACACTGTTTCATGTAAATATATATACTACCCTTGACTTGAAAAAGCAGCTCCATTGCATCTGTTTTTGTTGGAAGTAATTTAGCACAATCATTAAGTTTAATAGTGCTTGTGTGTACTTAAATCATGCTTACATCTGTTTTTTCTTTTTTCTAACAACTGAATGAGCTCCTATCATGAATTGCTTGGGTCTACATTTTGTGGGTTTTCCAACAAGCGTTAAAAAAATTATGCATAATTTTAGTTGTTATTACTAAAAATATAAAGAGACATTTTTATCTTCATTTACTGTGTGTTTTAAGGCGTCGTCTGTTTTTTACAGTTCAAATTCAACGATGGTCTATCTTTATCGATGGCAAAGAAATGGAAAGTGTGTACTGAATATAATGGAAACAAGAAAAGGTTAGCCCTTATCACTGGTAATATATAATTGGCTTTTTTTTTGTTATTTCTGTCTGAATTTCTCTTCATACTAAGAGATAAGTACACGGGCTCTTTACACGGTGAAAGAAGGCAGGAACCCAACGAAACTATATTAAACTAACAATAGTCTAAAAACTGCTCCGTCAAAAACCGTTGCCTTTGAAGCATGGTAATGGCTGTAACCGATAATAACACCATTTGGAGCTTCCGAGGACTTCTACTAGGGCAATATCGTGGAGCTTATTTGATTCTGGTCTTACAAAGAGGGTTTGGAAAGTGAATATTATCTAGCTTCATTGACCTGAAGCCTAGGCCGTGTTTGGAAGAGTAATAATTCAATATATGAAGTAATAAACACATGTATTTATTCTTTGTTACCATTTCATTAATAATAAAAATATGCTATTATATTTAATGCTGTAACGTAAGATTACCAAAACCACGTGCTAGTAAAACTATGTATAGACGAAGTAGTGCTTATCAAAGATAAACCATGATTTCAGCAAGTTCTTTTTTTTTTTATGTTAAGTTAATGCTGTAAGTTTATATATGTACTGTGATTGTGAATTTATTATGTGCAGTTAAAATAATCTAATAAGCTGGTTGCTTTGATGTAATGAATGATGATATCCAACGGTTAATACCATGGTATATACCTAAGATATCGAATTGATGAATTGTGATATCGTCTTTTTTCTTGGGATCTTTGAAAAACTCGTATTCTATTGCAGGCCCATTGATTTTCAAAGTTTCTTCATAGATTCGCATTGCCTCTTTCATATTGGATTTCATGTATTCGATTCTTTCTTGATTCGGTGGATGCGTTGAACCAAACCAAGACTCTACAAGTGAATCAATAAATTCTTCTACACTGTGTTCTGAGTTTTGCGTTGACTCTCCTGCTGTGGGTAATGCACGTTTCGCTCGAACTGCTTTTAATCTCTGTATCACTTCTGAGTCGTTGTCACCTTCACTCATAGCCTGTGCATATTCATCCATTGTCTCCCATACTTCCACAGCGACACGAGGATCATAACCTGCTTTTGCCAAGAACTTTAATCCTATAAGATCAGCCTAATACACATACACAAAATAAGTAAAATTGTCAATAATATAAACATTGCTCCTCACTTCTTTCTCCAACTTTCTGTTGTAAGTTGTTTCTGTTTCCAAATTAATAAACGCTGAGATATAGTCATTGATAACCTGGTTAACATAAGGGCCGAGGGATTCTGTAAATATCCAAAATACACCTCTTGTAATATCGCCCAACATAAACATGAGTGAAGATAAGCCATGTTGTTCAACAAAATGTCTTTGTATGGAGTGTGCAATTTCATGCGATAAAATAACTGCCATCTTTGTTGAATCATAATCCATTAATTCAACAAGTAAGTTATAGACTACGATATAAGGACCTGCACAGAGAGCATTGACAGTCGTTTGATCATTGATAAGACTGACAGTAAATGAGCGTGATGGAATAGGAGGGCGTAATCCATCTTCTTCTTCTTCCGTACTGATAACTGCATCGACTTGGCCCCCACTAGAAGGTACTGTAGCAGGTACTACTTGAACTGTTGGTGGTTTTGGTAGCTCTTCTATGGATTCTCTATACCGTCTTACTGGGTCCCTCACATCGTCCACAGCAACAGCAGCCAAGTTGTCTACAATGGTTTGTAGCCACATGACAGTTTCATGCTTATCATCAGCAATTAAACCAAATTGAGAGCCGAACAACTGGGTCATTTCAATTCTGATACGTTCAGCTTCTTCTTCTTCACTGAGGTAAATGAATCTTAAACGGGAAGTATTTGGTGCCTAAATTACACAATGTTTAAGGATGGAAGTGTTGCCGCTATTTTTTTTTTGTCCATACCTGATCCAATCCAATGATGACTAATAGACTGAAGCCAGCCAATGGTATAACAGTAAGAATTTTAGCAATGAGTTCGGCTCTTCTACCTCTTCTGAAAGTATGGGGTAATAAAGTTAAAGAAGTTTTTGAAGATAACGAAACAAAACTAACTAATTTTCCAGTTTTAACAAGTGATAATAAGACAGCTGGAATAGGAAAAATGGGTACTTTTGCAGGTCGAGTGGAATGAAACCATCTTGTTAATGCTGATGGAGTTACTTTTTTTTGTTGCTGATAATAACAAGACTGACAGAACGACCGTTTTAAATGAAGAGAAGACCGTAAATATTGTCGAAACATTTTTTTTTTTTTTTTTTTTTTTTTTTTTTTGTTTTCTTGGATTTAATACTTTGTCGTGAAACCTTACAAGAAAAAAAAGTGTAAAAAAAAAAGGAGGGGCAAAAACAATTAAATTTTGTGTGCATCTAGGGACTACTGCTTTTATGTTACACGAAACCGTTTTATCTTTTAAACATTCATGGTGAATCACAATCACTCACTATTGTTGTCAGTGGGAGGAGTAACCATAATTACTTTCTATATCGCAAATCGTTTTTTGTATTCTTTAAAAGTTTTATTCGTTTCTGTACCTGTATCTTGAAAAATTTAAACTCATTCTTTTTTTTTTGACAACTTTAAAGTCCTGGGGACAATGACCGTCATTCTACGACAGGGCACTAAAAAAGATAAACTTTAAGATAAAATTGGTTTGTTGCTATGGTTATTACTATATTCAAAATGAGTGGGAATTAATTATATAGCAACATTCACTTCCCTAAGACATTGGTAGTCCCCTGTGGCCTATTTTAAGAACAAAACACGCCTTAAAGCAAATTCATTGTATAAACAACTAGTTGCCACACCCTCGCTACGCTCAGAGGCAGCGTCGCCCCCTGGGGACTCTGCCGCGGGCCGGGAATCATTGACTCGTCTGAATAGTGGTATATATATATATATATATATATATATATATTCAACCTTTATTTTTTTGACTTTTCTCATTTCATAATTTAATTTGATTAGAATTAGCTCAGTTTCAGTCTATAATCTCTCAATGTTTAATATAATTGAAATTCACGATATATTATTATCGTTGAAATAGAATATAAAAACTATATTTATTAAGATGAATTTAAATTATTCAGTAACAATTCAGGATAAACAATGTTTTTAACTTTTTGGGAAGCATTGTCTTCTTGAGAGTCATCATTTGGAACCAGAACAGACAAACCTGAGAGAGTAGTTGCTCGCGAAAACGCCACATACAACTGACCGTGCATAAAAACTGGATATCTCAAGTCAATCCCAACGTTAGTCAAGCTTTGACCTTGGAGCTTATTAATAGTCATGGCAAAGCACAACTTGACTGGGAATTGTTTTCTTGAAAGAATAAAAGGGAAATCGCTCTCTAAAGAATGAACAGTTAGTCTTGGGATAAGGTGAATATCCGAGTTTTGCTGATCATCATTTCTGGCTATTGAAACTTTTAGGATTTGCTCACCTATTTCTTTAATAATGAGCTTTGTTCCATTACAAAGGCCTTTGCGAGGGTTTATGTTCTTCAGAAGTATTGCAGTACAGTCTATCTTCAACTCTAACTTTGCAGGCGGAAAACCGATGGGATTTAAGGTACTGAGATGCTCAGTAGACATCTGATGAATTTCGTCAGATTCGTTTCCTTCAATAGAGTCAACGGAAAGCAAAACACGTTGATTTCCAGGTATCATATCCAAAATTATGCTGTTTAGAGCGTCTACAGAATCGTTTCTCGAGGATAGAATTGCGGACTTTCCCAAAGCAAGCTCTTGATTGGCAATGTCGTAAAGGATTTCTGGTGGATATACCTTTGCTACAAAATCATGTAGTTTTTCAGTTCTATGAACATACGGAGGCAGAAGAACAGCACAGTTTCTAAATGATGCGTTGTAGCTAAGCTCGTGCAGCCATTTTTTGAAGTTGTTTTCGTTCGGATATGAGCCAGTGATACGCATATTAGTTTCAGCACTAACATTTGGGTGTAGCGCTATATATATGACTGTTCAATAGAAGCATCTACAGTGAGTGCTCGATTACCGCGTTTCACGACCGGTGGAATTTGAGCAAAATCGCCGCCAAGAATAACCGGGATACCACCAAATAAAACATCATTGTCACAGACATCTCGAAGAGAGCGATCCAAAGCTTCAAAACATAGCTTATTCTGCATCGGTACTTCATCCCATATAATAAGCGAAGTAGCACGACGGAGATCAGCTGTCTTGCTTGTTTGCTGATCGAACATAAGGATATTTAGTCTATCTTCAATGGTGTTTTGAATCGAGAATGTGAGATTGTTCCTCCAGGGAGTAACAACAATGCAGTTCCAGAAGATGCGACACAAAGCACCACTTTTTTTTTTTGGCTTCTCAAGTAGTTGCAAATGGCTGTATAAACAAATGTTTTACCAGCTCTAGCAGAACCGTGCAAAAAGAAGCAGTGATTATCACTGACATGCTTTTCACCTTCCAAAGTATTGATTCTTGAAACCACGGCATCGAAAGCTTGACGTTGTTCATTGTTCATACTATCGTACTTTTTTTTTGGAAAGATTCGTGCTCATCCCCCACTACATATTGCAGCTGTTCGTAAATGAGTGAGTTGCCATGATAGGCTGCTATGTTACTATTTTTTATCGCGTTGCTCCATGCGAACAAAAACAGAGGTAATCTCTGTGCTTGAAGAGAAGAACTTGACTCCTGTAATTTTTCAGTTAAGTATAAACTGAAATCCAAGAGCGGCGAATTTTCATAGAACACACCATCACCTTGGGGTATCCTTTGCACTTTCACTATCTGTTTTATCATCTTTACTGCTTTCTAGTTTTCTCTTCTTTGATTGAGTAACTTTAGAAGTTCTAACCTTTACGTTTAAAATACCGTAAGTCGAAATAGCTCCAAGGATGGTTGTCATTTTTGACTTTGTCTTAGGTGTTCCTACAACAGCACGCGTACCCACTTTTGACCATACAAATGAACGCTTCATATTTATATGAAAGCCCGCCTCGTCAATAAATACACAATTAGATTCGAAGCCCAAACCAGTGTTCACCCATTTCTTAGCCCACTCATATCTTTTCTTTATCGTTTTAGGACTGTTCCTTTCCACAGGCTGCAAGTGTTCCCGTTTGCAGCTAATTCTGCACTTAGTCCTTATAAACTCGTAAGAAGCTAATTTGAATATTTGTAATCCCATGAACTCCGTAGTCAGGCTTCCCATCATTTGGTTGAGTGTCAAACCTGTTGTATTCTCGTCAATTAATTTCACCTTAATCACGATGTGTGTCAGTTAGCTTTGGTGGTCTACCACTAGGTCTTCCACTACCAGGCTTTCTCCATTCAACAAAGTCATCCAGTGCTTCTTTGCCTTTTTCGTTCCAACTCCATGCAGTACTTTGCGGTATATTCATCTTCTTAGCTGCAGAACGAGTCGACATATCCTTTTCATTTACAAGACAAAAAAAAGTACTCTGTATCTTCCTTTTTGTATTTACAATGCGTCTTTAGGATTGAAGTACCGTTATTAGTGGATTCCTTCTTATCTTTTTTTTATTATTCGTTTTTGTTTTTTCACCTTTCAGTTTCTCAGGAGGTTTGAGATCATGATACTCATCGTAATTAGTAACGTTTCCCAGAGGAAAGTTTGGATCATCAACCTCCATTTGAAGTACAGCAACTTCTTTGCGATTCTCATCAAACATTTCGCCTTTACCACTCTCAATAATAAAAACGTTCATTTTAACAAAGAAATAAAATGTTCAAAAATTATACCTTTCTTGAGCCTAATCTTATATTTTTTACTTGACCTATGATTTAACTTAAATTTTTTCTTGACCTATTTATATTTTTTCACTGTAGAGTGCCTCATTATTTTCCGGAAAAGGTGTAACTAGTAAAGTAAAGGTGAGTCTAGTTGCATTTTATTTAGCCTTGGTGTATTTTCTTCTTAGGTCCTGTCTTTGGTATTTTTGTTGGTTTAAACTTTCTTTGGATATTTCTTAGTGGAACAACCAACACGATCGGCCCGAAATAACACATGTCCGGCTCGGGCTGCTGTTTTTAGTTTTTGAAATATATTTTTACTTGCGTTTCGCGAAAAATATAAGCTTCTATGGCGCAATTGGCTAGCGCGTCTGACTGTTAATCAGGAGGTTGGTGGTTCGAGCCCACCTAGGAGCGATATTTTTTATTTCTTTTATTTTCGTGAGACGTTTGTTTTTGTTTTTGTTTTTTGTTGACGGACAATGATTGTGTTGCATAAATACAATTTGCCCTTTTTTGAAAGCTGTTTGATTACTTTTTAACTGTAGAAGTAAGCACGTAAATATTTTAAGAATAATGAAAAATATTGCAATATACTTTAAATGATCTTCAACTTTTTTTTTTTAAAAAAAAAAAATAAACCATGCATGCATTTGAGGCTGAATGGGCTTTTTTTTTGTTTTTAATTAATGTATTCACTCCTGAAACGTTTTTTTCTTACTCCTGAAACGTTTTTTTTTTTTACTCCTGAAACTCCCAATTTTATGTAAAAGAGAAAAAAAAAACTTTTGTTTTTTTCCTTTTTTTTTTTTTTTTTTTTTTTTTTTGCATACTTTATGTATGTATCTACATATTAAAAACTGGTACTTTAGTCTTAATTTCGTATATACGGTGGTATGAGCCTTTGCGATTGTCTTGATGGCGGGTTGGCGCCAAGAGTGACTTGCCTACTGGTAATTCAGGTACTTGGCCCTCTTTAGAACAGCAAACAGTACTTGCAATTTAGGTATTTTATATTTATTCATCTATTATTTTTTTGATTGATTAACCCATTCTTTTATATTAGGCCGGTCGCAATCAAGAGCCGCTTGGGGATCGCCGGGTTATATTTCTACGGATTTATAGCATAGGGGTCTGGTCTCGAATCTAGTAGCTTCTTACCGGGAGGAGCTGACGTGGCGTCAAGATTTGCCGGATTTTCAAAGATGGTACACTCGTTGGGGTTGGGTCCGGTCGTTCACGAGGCAACGATAGTGATTCTGGAAAGCGCGCCAGTTGATCTTAAGCTTAGAGGCCACAGATGGATCCACAAGTATCTCTGTCACTGGAAGTCTTTTACTAGGAGAGTCCTTTAGATGGGGTGGCCTGCGTCAATGTCAATCGTTTTCATACTGTACCGTATAACGTATGAATGTGTTATACTATTGGTTTGCTAGATCTGGTGTGCCAGGACGAATGGGTCTTAGAAGTCGAGCGTGGGATATCGTGAGGCTTTATTTGGAGGCTCAGCTAGCACTCATCCCTTTGTACCGGGGTTGAGAAACGATCAATACATAAGAACAAAGGGTCGGGAGCTCTTTTGGGCTTCCTACCGGTTAAGACATTTTTATTTTTGGGATTAGAAATTACTTCTGCCTTCTCGTGGCTAATCCTGTCAGTAGCAAATTTTTATTATTGAAATTTGTGAAGCTAAAAGAAGTAATGGTTTTTAATATTTATATAAAAATAAAAATGAAAAAATGCCTTTTTATAAACACTTTGTTGTCTTGTAAATTCATTTCCATTCGTATCAGCCTCAAAAACATCCAACAGTGCAGTTTCTTGGCCTAGTAGTACTACCAATGATACTTGATTTCACTTGACTTTAAAGACTGGTACCGATAGAATCTAAAGCTCGTTCAAAAAAGATTCAGAGAGATCACTGGTATAGCTGCACTGATAGTTTAAATATTTTTCAGTGGTTAAGAAGCGAGCTCCAGTAGTGAAATAAAATTGACACCAAGAGTGCTTTGGCAAATGCAAGTATCCGCAAAGTATGAGATAAGAGCTCTTTAGAAGACTAAAAAAAAGTGACGATACCGTTCAAAGAAATAATGGTCCTTGTAGTGAAGGGCACTTCACATTAGGTGAGTGATGTTGTCATTATTTCCAAAGCTGCACAAACCCTACAATTTTTTAAGAGAAACCTACCTTATATGCAATTGAAAGAGCAAAATGTAATGTCGCAGCCAAATAGCGTAGAAAATACCACACTCAAACATTTTCTTCAAAACTCCTTGTTCAACAGGCAACAGAAAATTACATTAAGACACCATGTTATTTCACTGCGTAGGAACAGCGTCGCTCTAAGCCGGTTTGGTTTACACTGGCACTGCTTACGACGTCAAGTGACGGATCTTTAATTAGGCATTCTTTATGGTTTGTTGAGAAGTATTCTGTTACACATTTTCATAGTATTAATAATTTAACTACTGTTTTTACACTTTAAATTCAGACAATGTTAATTTTTTTCTTGACAAATCAAAATTGATTTTTAGACCTATAGCTTACCTTTTTTAGATAAATATATAAAGAAATTTGGAAAAAGGAAAGTTTACATCTTGATAAAACGCGATCAGTTTACCCTTATTCTAAATATTGATCATTCTATTATACGCCTTCTTCATTATGCCTTGCCGAGTTTTTTTTTACGGTTTTATCTTCAGAGTTTTTGTACATAATATTGCTGCATGATATATTAAAAGGCTTCGTAGCGACAAATAATCCTTTAATCCTAAGAAATCGTCAAAAGACGACGATACAGCAGTCTATGCAAACCCTAATGATTCCCGAATATATATGTACCTAGTACATAGTGGGGGAGATTTTTCTAACCAACCAAGAATATGGTCCTGAGTTGCTAACATAGTCATTCTCTACCTTCTTCTCCACTCCTGCCTGATTGTCTTCAGTGCTTGTTCAGCTGTACCTTTAGGATAAACTGCCGATTGTTTATTTTCAAAGTTATAACTGCTACGTTTTTAACTTACATTTCTTTATTTTGTAAAGAAATTATGATCATATTTTGGTGCCAATACTCGTCTGCTAGATATAGTTGTGATTAGCTGACATTGGTTCCTGATTTATTAACAAACAACTGTATACAATCTAGACAAAAATATGATTGGCTTTAGAACAAGTCGGCAAAAAAAGGACAAAAAGTTCATTTTTGATCAATAAATTTACTTTTTTTTTTTCCTTAAACTAACAACAATGCTATTACCTCTAGCGCGTGCTACTCTAAAGAACAAATTGGATGATAAGCTTCAAAAACAAGGTATGTTCATACAAGAATGTGTTGGACTATACTTATACTCAAGCTAAATAGCCACAAGTGAATGTACTGACTGCAATCAGACAGGTCATCTAAACAAATATTCATATCTCTGTTAAAAATATACTCAAAGCAAGTATAAATGATATTTACTACAAGACACACTAACAATCATACATAGTTAAAAAAAAAAAAAACTCACTGGGAAGAATGATTATGCCACTAAGCAAGCAAAGGCGAAAGGTAGGCAAAAATTGAACAGCGGTGCGTCCTCTTCTTCAAGCTCTACCATGTGTTCTTCTTGCAACTCTCCTGGCCATAGAAGTGCAAGAGCCCAGGAATGTCCAAACAATAAGCCTACGAAAGATGAAGTCATTAAAGCTGCTTTTGGCGGTGAATATGAAATATATACTCGTAAGGGGTATCTTACAACCATTCTTCGCGGAGCACATACTCCGTTTATTGAAAGAATTTCAAAGTTGTCAGACTTCATACGAAATGTTATCTTTAGAGCTCAACTCTTTGTCAATTATCTGACGATTGAAAACAAGGAGCGATTCGACCATGATCATCTAAAAAAAAAAACAATTATTTTGGTATGGCATTTGTCAGCTTATCATGGGAGAAAAAGTCACCAACAAAGACTACGTCCAAAACTTTGTTGTGTAGGCGTTTGACGACTTTAAAACCACCTTCCCGTCAATTGTATATTGTAGAAAAGCAGCAAAAATAACTGGACATTCTGATTGTCTGTCCGCTGCATGTGTCACTCTTGCCACGGCCTATCTAGTCATATTGTTGAGAATTTCAAGAAACGTTTTTTTTACTGTGTATACAATGAAATTCGAGAAATATATAC
>JNEK01001267.1:0-14230 GCA_000697295.1 Mucor indicus B7402 | reverse complement strand
ATTAAGGGACTCAAATATTCGTCTGGGTTTTTAGAAGAGCAGAGAATTTTTCACAGCATATTTGATTTCTCTTGTTTTGGTTATGAAAGGTGAGTATTGTAATTAACTAAACATATATTTCCTCACGTTGTTTAATCCCCTCCTTTATGGTACATATAAGATTGGAAGATCTTACTGAAGCTCCACAAAATGGGAAGAGTATATTCAATCTAACAATATCGACAGATGGTTTTGGTGCATCTGTAACTTTTGCAAGGAAAAAGTCCAAGGAAACAAGTCAAAAATAGAGCTGGTGCTTGAGGACTTCAACAAAGAAGAAATTGATGAACTGTTCCTGCCTGTAACTGTCGACTCAGGTCGTGCGACAGTTTTTACTGCGACAATCTCACATTCAGAAAACAAAAAAGAGTTTAGAAGTTGTTCTTCGAAAGAAAGGCAAAGCTTTGCAGGAACCGATCGCCGTGCCCAAAAGGTTCTTAAGCTAAAAAGAGAAGCAGGTGTTGAAGCTATTGAATCTCACATTCCCATAGTAAAGACTATCAGGACGAGCAGAATGTCCGAGCATATTCAATATATGTTATCAAATATAGATCCCTTGCTGCGTTTCTACAACTTTCAATCAGCACCTTTTCGATTCTATGGTTATCAAGGTAGACAGCGCGCACACGCTGAAATGGTGAACATTCTTTTAAAAGGGGGCAAAAAGTACAACAAAGAAAAACGTAAAAAAACCAATAGAAATAAGAGGCGAAAACGAAGGAGAAGAAAATCTCGAGCCCAAACTCAAGCTCCGGTAGCAGCAAGCAATTACCTTCCTAACAAAGAGCCAGTTTACAAAAAAGTCAAGTTTACACCATCCGTAAAAGTCCCCGTGGTTGTGTTTGGTGATGGTCTTAAAAATAGGGAAAATGTACCCATGAATGGTCAGCTTAGTGGAACTAGGGGTGTTATTCTAAGGAAATTGTACCAGAGGTCAAAGGAATTGACAACCGGAGTTGTTATGATCAATGAGTTCAAGACATCGAAGGCAAGAAAGACATGAAGCCTCTAAAAAACTACTTCTCACAAACTAAATAGGTTTGTTCGTCATGCAAAGAAGAAAATCTGAAGTGCAAAGAGTTGGCAGATGGTAAAGAGTTCTATGGGATACTGGATTGTAAAACCTGCTGTAACCTGTGGAACAAGGACATCAATGCTAGCAAGAACGTGGCCAATATTTCCATGTCAATCTGGAATGATGAAGGACGTCCTCCTATTTTCAAACGTGAAGAGAGTCGCCGTAGAGAACACGGTTTACCCTTGTGAAAACAAGTGTGATTAAAGATTTATAAAGGTAAGTTCAAACAAAATGTCTCTGGATCTCGTCTAAATGTAAATTTTCCTTTTTCCAAACTTCCTTATATATTTGTCTAAAAAAGGTAAGCCATACGTCTAAAAATTAATTTTGATTTGTCCAGAAAAAAGCTAACATTGTCTGAATTTAAATTGTAAAGACTGTAATACATTTGTACTATGTGCTCACTTGGGTTTTAATAATTTTTATCAAATAAAAATAATTCTTTAATCGTAATAGATATTAATGGATATCAAATTTTATTTATTTAACAAAGAAATGAATGATAAACATGCCGGCAAGTTTAAGAGAAAAAAAGGGATAGGATGAGATGGAATAAAGAGGATAAATAGTAAAAGTATTATGTAGTAATAATCTATATAATAATTAAAAGTTTTTTTACACGCCGGCCTTTTCAACTTCATATTCAACCTCGGCATCTGTGGTATTACCGTTATAGGCAGCAGTTTGCTTGTCATCGCGACCAATTGCATCATCTTCAATATCTGTTTTATCATTCTTATGATGACAAACGTAGACAAGGATAGAACAGATAAAAGCAGTAACGGCGATACCGGTATACATCCAAGTCAATTTGGGGTCTACAGTGACGGAAACAAGAGCGAAAGCGAGAATAGAGGCAAAACAGTTAGTAAGCAAGAAAAGAGACATGACAATAGACTTCATGGATTGAGGAGCCTTCTTGTAAGCATATTCAAGACCAGTAATAGAAGCAAAGATTTCAGAGAAAGCAATAAAGACGTAAGAGGGAACTTGATAACCAGCAGAAATAAGATTTGGAGCGTTATCATAAATCTTTTGTTGGATACCAGCAGTATAACCCATACCTACGGCAGCAAGGAAGAAACCTAAAGAGATACGGAAAATAGGACGCATTTGAATGCCCATACGACGAAGAACAGGATAACCAATACGGTCCATAAATGGAATAGCAATAATCAAGACGAGAGGATCAATGTTTTGCATAATATCATTAGGAACATTGCCAGTCCACATGGTAGCAGCTTGAGAAACAAGATTATTGGTCATTTGAGAATAACAGAGCCAGTAAATAGGGTACCAACAGAATACAATACAGGCTCTGAGAGCACGTCTTAATTCATCAACGAAAACATCATCGTATGTAGCTTTGGAAGCAAGATCGGGGCGTTCAACAGCGAGGTTAGAAGGCTTAGCGGCTTCCAAAGACTTGACTTTAGTGGCGGTATAAAAGACCTTGAAAGCTTCAACGACAACGGAGCCACGAGGAGGAGTTTGAACATAACGCTTACGACCGAGGAATACAACAATGATACCGGGAATGAACATTAAGGTGGGCAATAAGAAAGCAGGCCAGAAACCAACGTTCTTTTCCAATTCAGTTGTAGCAATGGCAGAAAGGGAACCAATGTTAATACCCCAATAGAACATGTTGAAAATCTTTTGATAGGTAGCTTGAGGGGTGACAATGACGCGTTCACCTTTGGCAGTGGTTTTGATATAAGGATGTTTGCTTTGATATTGTTCAGCGACAAGTGGTGATACATTTGACTTAATACCACCGGTACCAAGACCGATGATAATAATAGCGACAATGAAACCAGGGAAGGCACCATCATTTGCAATAGAGGCGGGAGAAGCGGTGGCAGTCAAGATGACTAAACCAACAAGATAGATACAGGCAAAGATAAGAATGGCACGATATTTACCAAGGTATTGGTCAGCCATGACAGCACCGAAAATGGGAGTAATATAACACCAAAATTGGAAGAAAGTAGTTAAAGCAGTAGCTGTTTGTTGGCCTCTACCCATAGCACCAGCTTGTTCAGCAGGATCTAATTATTATATAAGAGATTAATACAAAAAAAAAAAAAAAAGAAATAGTGTTGAATTTACAGCTTGGAGGAGCAGGGTTTTGAATGTAGTTTTGGAAAGGACCAGTAAGACCATAGTAGGTAAAACGTTCACAGAATTCAATAATGATAACAAGGTAAGCAGAATAAGGAATGGCATCAGCTATTTGACGTAAGTTTTTATAATCTTCAGCTGTAGGTTCTGGTCCATATTGATCTTCGTGTTCATGAAACTCAGTTTCATCGTAAGTTGCGACAATATCAGCGACTTTTTCTTGTTCTATCTTCTCAGATGACATATATAATATAAGAGAAGAAAATAATTTGAAAAAAAAAAAAAAAAAAAAAAAAAGAAGAAAGAAATGAAATGTTACTCAGGTATTTATATGAATAAACAATAAAAAAAAAAAAAAAAAATTTTTTTTTTTTTTTTTTGTTTGGCTCTCGAATTGAACAAATCAATTTTTCCCGTATTCGAAAACCAATCATTTCGACCCTTAATTAGGATATCTGATTTATCATCTTGAAAAGGGATAGGATGAGATGATAATTGAAAACAAAATCACCCTATAACAATAGACATGCAATTTATTGACTTCTTTATATATTTGCGTTTATCAGGTCATGTTCACTAAAAAATGATAATATCTCCTCTAAAGGTAATTTGGTTATTTTAAAACGGGTCCACATGGCATTTAATCAGTTTCTGTTTCCGATCAGCCAGTCATTTCTCACGCAAAGACCAGAGTTTCAAATCACCCCATATAATTTCATAAACCGTGGAGATAGCGGTTATTTAATCAGACCTGATAAATGAGCAAAATTGAGAGATTTTCTTTAACTTTTTCGCTATAAAGGGAGCTGCTATCTATATTGACTTTTTGTCAGTTTTGACAGGTTTATAGTTGTTCCTTTCATCGTAATACAACAATTTAAAGTTTATTAACAAATGAGATGAGATATGGAAAAAAAACTTCCAAAAAAGGATAAAAAATTTCTTTGATTATTTGTTCCACCTGCCAAGAAAATTAGAAGATATTGCGAATTCACTGGTTACTTTGCCGAAAGTGTTTGGTCAGCAGATGTTGATTTTATTACCTGTCAGGGTCAAAAACTACTGTGTGTGGATAAAAGCTTGCAGGTATATTCTTACAAAACTACATGGTGAAAGAGGTATATATTACCTGCATTTATTTACGTAAAAGAAGATGCGAGACGATCGATGGACATGATGCGAGAAAATGTCTTTTTGTACCTGGTATCTTTTACAAAACAAATTGACTAAGCTCAGGATCTTTCCTGATATTTAACCAGGAGATGAACTTTTACGAGTTTACCCGCAAGTATATATATATATATTACAGCACTAATTTTTCTGCCGTGATTGGAACGGTTTTAGGTATTAGAGTTATATTTGGCGGAGTCAGTTAATTTAATGACTGCAGCAGCTTTTTTTAATTTAAATATTTGGATGACAGGTGTGCTGTAAAAAAAAAAAAAAAAAAAAAAATAAAGTTTTGTGTTGCTGTAACAATTAGCAATATTTCTCACAATCATTTCAACAAACCTTTGTGTCAGCCAACAAAAGATACGTAATAAATGTACCTGATATCGCAACTACGGAAATACAATCACGCAAAACATTATAAGATACAATACTATTTTCTCCTAGAAAAAGAGTTCCTTGAAGAGCATTTCCTTACTATCATTTCATATGCCTATAATACAACAAATGAGAACCAATAATAACAATTACCAATATTATTCTATAACGAAGCTTCCAAAGGCCACCTACATATACTAACTTTATCTCGCCACTTTTACAAGTGTCGTTGTCAGCCATAACTATTAAATGGTATGTATATAATCAAATTGGTCTAGTAGTGAAGGTAAAGCTACTGCTTTCTTATAATCGTCATATGAGGAAAAGCCTCTTCTTTTTAAAAATGACACGGTTTTCTCCTCAATTGCTGAGTACCTGCTCGTAAATTCTTTTGTTAGTTAGTCTTCTTACACATTCAGGATTAAGAACTCTTTTTTATTGCTAGTTAAATTCCGTAAAACATGGTACGCTTAATACAGGGCTCGGAAAAAGCATAAATGGCTTCCTAGTACAAAGGCTTTAGCACTTTTTTCAAGCTTCTAATTATGCTCAGGTAAAGGGCATGTCATTTTACACTTTTAGTGAATAGGGTGCTTTTTTTCTATCAGTGACTGGTTTTATTTTGGCAATAATAGTCTAACACCGTAATTTCGGCAGATTCAAAACTCTTTGTAGATGTGCAGTTCCTTTTGTTTTGTGTCGTCGTCAACACATTCACTCGTAGGTTTTAGGAGAACGGCACCATTGTTTTTTTTTTACCGTTGCAAATACATTATTCTGATGCTTTTCTCTGGTGCTGTCGCTAGTAATCAAAGAGTCGCTACTTAAGAGTAAGGCCTATTGTTTTCAAAGGAGACGGCAAAAAGTACAATGAGAGCTTTACATCCATCTCGCTCGTAAATCTAAAGATTTCCCCTTCGAAAGCTACTCTACTAACAAAAGCAATAATATTACAGCTCCTTAAGATAACATCTATAACTTTGCAGCTGCCTAAATTAAGAAAAGCAAGCAAGTACAAGGGGAAATGGTATTCATTCAAACCTGGGTATTGGGAACAAATATTATAAGCTTAAGAGTCGGAAGAACAACCATTGTTGCTGCATTGACTTCAAAGTAGTAGTGAAAGTTGCTAAAATAAAGGTGCAGTGCATGATGGTAGGTAGGTACCTTGACTTATAGGACTGCTATTACGGTCGGTTATTTTTTTTTTTTTGTATTAATAATCAAAAAAGAAGGTTTGTTTTAAGCTCTTTTATTCTTCTGCTTTATATACTCTCTTAAACCATTCCGAGAAACGATAATTATGCGTCATAACTTTGAACAACTTTACTGGCTGCGCCTCGTTTATTGCAAAAGTAAACTATCATTTATGCTGCTAGTAGGAGTCTACGATACTTCTTTGTCATATTAATGGTGCCTGATATAAGAACTAGTGTTTTTAAGATAGGCTTAATAGTAAGGCCCTGATGGTATAGCTTTGGTCAAGACAGTATAAAGTTTTTTCTAGTCATCTGCTGCTACCGAACTATTTTTGTATAAATAATGCAAACATTAACTTTCCCTTTTTTTTTTTTTTCTTTATAAAAACAAAAATGGGTAAACAGTGGGACGTAGGCATTCTCCTTTTCAATGAAGTTGAAGTGCTAGATTTTGCAGGTCCTTTCGAGACATTTTCATTAACTAGATTGGATGACGGAACAACTCAGCCTTTCAAAGTAAAGACGATATCAGAAACTGGGAATTTGATTTCAGCAAGGAATGGACTTAAAGTACAACCAGACTATAGTTTTAAAGACAGCAACGTCAATTTTGATATAGTGATTATACCTGGAGGTTACGGTGCAGAAGAAATAGAACTGCATAACCCAACTGTCATCGAGTGGATCAAACACCAAGCAGATGAGGTAGATATCTTAGGCTCTGTTTGCACCGGTGCATTTTTGTTGGCAAAAGCAGGCCTTTTAGATGGGAAGAATGCTACTACTCATTGGATGGATATTGATAAATTACAAAACGCGTACCCGAGAATTAAAGTGCAAAGTAATGTCAAATATGTCCAAGAAGGCAAGATTTTTACTTCTGCTGGTGTATCCGCAGGTATTAATATGTCACTCAAAATCATTGAGCAACTTACTAGTAAACATATTGCTAAAACCACTGCCAGAAGAATGGAGTATGATGTTGACTTATAAATTGTCTTTTCAATGCCTAAACAAAATAAATGAAAATGTGTTGATTGATCATTACATAATACTAATCTGTGAAAGCCTCGGGCCCTGGTTCGCCAGATAAAGCGGTGCAGATTATTGGCTACCATAGTTATAGTTGTATTTCCTTTTATAGTAGAGCCCGCCATTTTTTTTTGTCACATTCATTTTTTTTTTTCCAGACTCCTTTTGTTTTGTTTGCAAGTGATATGGTGGTATATTTATAGACTAAAACCAATAATGAGCTGTAATTCGATGTTAACATTGATGATCTGAATATAATTCATTGTCGCCGATCTCCTCCCTGTAAGAATCGATGTTACAAGTACTTTAAAGATTCGGATTCCTCGGAAGTCTTATATATGTAAATTTTGTCTTACTCTATGAGCTTAAAGTTCAAGGGGAAACCATTTATGCAATAGCACTTATAAGAAAAAAAAAAAAAAAGAGTTAGTACAGGATAATTCAGCTAGTTGCAGAGACACTTTATTGGTGAGCGTCAATTATTATACAATATAGACACTAAAACACGCTCAATCGAATTGAAGCTTATCGGGACTCTTTGTACCTTCAAGAAGTGGCTACCAACATCAAGATGATTAGTGACAAAAGATTAAAGCAAGTGAGTAAATCAACAGCAACAAAATTGATTCTAACGAATTCTTTTGTTCAGCTCTACTGCGTACATTTAGTAATAAAATCAGGAATGCATAGTTTGACATGTGTCAAGTGTTCATAGAATCTCTTTGACAAAACCATCACAACTAGCCCTGATGTGTCTATCAAATATTATCTATGGCACATCACAGGGTCAACGCGTGGGATGTGGTGAGATCAAAACACAGTATTATAAGCACTGCGCTACCGGGGACCTCATTCACGTCAAATGATGCTTCAAAGCTAAAGAAACATTCAGTGTTTTTCATGCGTTCAGGAATGGTAATGTCCTTATAACCCATCTAAGCTTTTTTATCCAATATTGGTACTTTGTACCTCCTTCCTGGTACCCAAGAACACCTATAATCCTAATGTGTATTTATTTGTTTTATCGCTGTCCATTCATGAGTACTTCATATCACACGTGCTATTATGATTGGTTTAAATATGGCTGCCCTTTTTGTATTCTGATCTTTCTATGGGAAAGATTTTCCCAAAGTGACCCTTGTTTTGTTTCCGATCATTACTATTGTATTGCTGCTAGATTTCTTTTTTTTTTTACCTTGGAACTACTTTATCTAGGGCCATAAACAATGAAAAATTGAAGGACTAAAGTGCTGATCTTGTTATATTAAAAATAATGGCCTGGAACGATAGGGTTAAAAATAATTAAGTTCTTATTGGTAAGCGACTAAATTTGGTACCACACGTGTTGTCGCGTGAGGACTTTTAATAGCCAATGAGAGACTCGCTAATTTCAGCAACTAAGTGTAACAAAACCCGGGAATTTATGATATGTATATATAGGTTGATGTCCAGTTTGGTTTTCAACTTCTTCTTCCTTTCTTCATCCTTTAATTCTTTATAGAAGGATCCTTTTTAAGTTACATATTTTCCCCCTATTCTGAAGAACAAGTATGAAGTTTTCGCATTCATTGCTTTTTAATGCTGTTCCTGACTGGATAGATCATTATGTCTCGTAAGTCTCTTTGGTCAATCAAAGACAAATAAAGAAAAAAAAAAATCTCCTAACCCTTATCAATGAACTAGATATGATCAATTGAAACGACTTTTATTTCAAATTGAAAAGGAAAAGATCGACGCCTTGAATCACACTGACGATCCAGAAAAAGGTCAACAAGTAGTGGCTATTGGTGAAGAAAAGTTCATCACTCAACTCGATCTTCAACTCGACAAAGTATTCGGGTTTTATACACAAAAAGAAGCTGAACTTTACTCAGTACTCAACGCATTAGACAAAACTATTTCTGAAACTGCACATGATATGTCAAATACACCTCTCGAGAAATTAGACTCAACTCGTAACCGCATTTCCTTTGAATCTCGCTTCTCTACTCATTCTGGTGAACGCATTGATTATGTCGAACAACTTGTTGATCTTCGCAGTAAACTCGTCTCTCTCTATGTCTCTTTATCTGAACTTGAATCTTATGTCGAATTGAACCGCATGGCATTTGAAAAGATCCTCAAGAAGCACGATAAAGTACTCGAAAAAGACCTTCGTCAATCATATTTGAAAAAGATGGTGATGGATTCTCGACCATTCATGCCTCAAACCACCGAATCCCTTCGCGCTCAAATTGAACGCATCGAAATTCTTTACGCTGATACTTTCTGTAACGGTAATACCGCTATTGCCGTCCGTCAAATGAAGACGCATCTTCGTGACCAAGTCACTTATGACCGCAACACTATCTGGAAAGACATGGTAAGCCAAGAACGCAAGGTCTTGGACGCTCATGTAAAAGACAACAAGCCCGAAAAGCAATACCGAATTCCTATGACTCAATACAAAATCCCCGCTGAACGTCTCCACAGCATCATTGCCTTTTTATTTTCCATCACCTTATTCATTGTTCTTTTGAATGTTAGCATTTTTGGTAACAAGCAAGAAGATTACTGTTTTGCCTTGTTGCTATTTGCCGCTGTCATGTGGGCTACAGAAGCCATTCCTCTCTACGCTACCTCCCTCTTAATCCCTTTCTTGATCGTTCCTCTAGGTATTTTGCGTAATGCAGATGGTACTCCTATGGCTGCCAAAGCCGCTGCCTCTTCTGTCTTTCACTCCATGTTCAGTGGTACTGTGATGATGTTGTTGGGTGGTTTCTCATTAGCCGCGGCGCTTTCCAAGTACGGTATTGCTAAGGCCTTTGCCTCTCACGTCTTATCAAGAGCCGGCACACGTCCTCGTTGGGTGTTACTTGCTATCATGACCGTGGCCACTTTCTTGTGCATGTGGATCTCCAATGTAGCCACACCTGTCCTCTGCTTCTCCTTGATTAACCCTATTTTGCGCACTTTGCCTGATGGCTCTCCCGTTGCTCCTTGTCTCTTGCTCGGTATTGCTCTTGCTAGTTGTATTGGCGGTATGGCGTCTCCTATCTCCTCTCCTCAAAATATCGTCACTTTGCAATACATGAATCCTAATCCAGGCTGGGGTATCTGGTTCGGTGTTGCTTTGCCTATTTCAATTTTAAGTGTCTTGATTTGCTGGGGTATCTTGCTTTTGGTTTACAGACCTGATCGTTCCGTGCCTCATTTGAATACTGTCAAAGCTACACATGATAAAGTGACCTGGACTCAAGTGTTTGTGATGTTCGTTACTATCTTGACCATTGCACTTTGGTGTGCTGAGTCCTCCATTGAATCCCACATTGGTGACACGGGTGTGATTGCTGCTATCCCGTTGTTTGTATTCTTTGGTACAAGTATTCTTAACAAGGAAGACCTCAATGCCTTCTTATGGTCTGTGGTTGTGCTGGCTCAAGGTGGTATGGCTTTAGGTAACGCTGTCACCTCTTCTGGTTTATTGCAAGATATTGCTCTTCGTATCAAGGACGGCGTGCAAGGCTTGCAACCCATTGCTATTTTGGCTATCTTTGCATTTTTGATTTTGGTGTTCTCTACTTTTGTTTCACATACTGTTGCTGCATTGATTATTGTTCCTATTGTACAACAAGTTGGCCAAAACTTACCTGTGCCTCATCCTAACTTGCTCGTCATGGGTGCTGGTTTGGCTTGTTCTGCAGGCATGGGCTTACCCGTGTCTGGATACCCAAATATGTCTGCCATTATGATGGAAGATCCTACTGGAAGACCTTACTTAAAAACCAAGGACTTTTTGATTGTTGGTGTCCCCACTAGTATTGTTGTAACCATACTTATTTTCACACTTGGTTATGGCATTATGGCCGGTGTTGGCTACTAGTAATTTAGAATAGAGTCTCTCCCTCCCCCATCCTTTTTTTTTTTGTAAATAGAATCAATAATAAATAGCATAAACACGTAGATTATAAAAATTATAAAAATTTATCCTTTCTTTTTTCCTATTGTTTGGTTATTTTTCAAGATGTCAGATCAGTCCATGTTTGATGCATCTAGCGATGAATTAAATTTTAATAACATGACTACGAGTGAGCAGTTTCAAGAACGTCTAAGAAAAGCACAAGCTATGGATGAATCCCTTCATGACGGCATAGTATGTTTCCAAAGATCAGATCTAAAAAAAAGGGGGGGACGATTTAATGAGACTACTTTTAGAGATTTGAAGATTTCAATTCCATTGACGATACGGACGAGTTGATAAAGAAAAGAGACGAACTAGCAGAGCAATTAAACCGCATGCATACACGAGTAGAATTAATGGAGAAAAAGCTGGAATTGAGAAGAGCAAAGAGAGACAAAGAAGCGGCTTTGACGAACATGACACCTGAAGAACGAGCAGCTCTTGTAGAAAGAGAGGAAGAAGAATTAGAAAAGAAAAGAGAAAGACGTGAAAAGTTATTGAAAAAGCAGCAAGAGGAGGTATCTGACGAAGATTTATCTATGGACGAGCCAGACACAGCTAGTGAGGATGAGGAAGGCGAGGAAGACAGGGATCCTGATTGGGATGTCGTATTGTAAAGGGAAACGAGCATAGAAGACACTTTTATTGATTTGTTTTTGTTAGTGAATATATGCTATTATTAGAAAGTGATGATCTATCGGGAAACGATTATCTTCAACCGAGTGCAGATATACGAAAAAGTGCTTTTACGCATGAAGATGTTTTACGGCAAACCAAGTACTCTTCACTGAAAATCATAGAAGCGAAAAACAAACTTGAGCCAAACCCTATGGAAGATGGTAATACTAGCTTTAGCTGTAGGAGGCTTTCTATTCATTTGCTTGTATAGCTGAGATTCGTCACTGTGATTTATCAGGCACTTGCTATGACCAAGAATTCCAAATTAAATTTGACGTGCTTGAGCCAGGCATGGTGATTTCAAATCTGGATTTTGAAGTAGATATTGAAATGCAAATGGATATAGGCGATGTTCTACAAAAGTAAGAAAACGAGATGTTATTAAACTATGTCTACTGAAACAATTATATCTAGGGTGAAAGATGAATGCAACATAATGGGGTTTTTTAGATTATTAGTTCATTATGCCACGTTAGACCAACAAAGAAACGATGTCATCCATCGGCTGGCAAGGCACTATGAAGGCACGTCAATACATTTAGATTCATTGTCACCGTCAAGGCTAAAATTAGAAGGAAACACGTAAATACTACCCACTTTGAGAATCAACCGAATACTCACCTTTCTTTTATCAAAGTGAATATGGTATCAACTTGATATTTTCCTGGACAATGATATCCACAAATATGGAGAAAGAAATGCTTGATGCTAATATTGAATCTCACATACGCCCAGTATTGACTTTAGAAGCATTGGCCCTTTCAGAAGGTAAATGATACTAAGCAGGATGGTCCTTCTTTTTTTTTTTTTAAACAAAATTTCAATAGTTCTTGAAAAAGATAAAGCCAATGCTTTAGATAAAGTGAATGATGTATTTAATTCTATGATTGAGCGTCAAGGTGTATTCAAATCAATAGATTATATAGTCAATAAAATACTTATATAATTCAATTGCGTATGTAACTTTTGAGATACTACTCGTAAACTCGACTTGTCCAAAAGATGATATATGCGGTAGAGCAATTATTATGTCGAAAAAATTTTCTGCTTACATAGCGGATTAATCTCCAGCTGTTTGATTTTAATTTTTTTTTTTTTTTTTTCTTTGAAGAAATACTAGTAATGTCAGCAGCTAGAAAACAAGAAATTTGCTCACTTTACAGATCCTACTTGAGAATTGTTCGAGAATGGCCATTAGACAAAGTGAGACCTAACAGAGGAATGAAACAAATTCTTGAAAAAAGAGTCGAAGAACAGTTTAGGACAGCTAAAGTTGATTCTATTAATTTGGAGCATGCACGTAAAGAACTTGAAGCATTAGAAAGTTTATTAGACAACACATTTAAAGAAAAGGTAAACAAACTTCTGTCATGACAACGAGAATGATATTGACTGAATGTTTATAGTACCCTATATCAGAAAAAATTCTTAATCCAGCAGGAAATCCAAATTATTACTCAAAGTTGTTATCAACATTAGAAGCAAGTAAAGACGGACAAAAGAGTGCATTTGCGAAATTATTTGGAAAATAGCCTTTTCTTTGTATTATATTTAAATAAAATGTTAGCTGTAAAAGCAGAAAGATAATAGCATCAAAAAGTAGTCAACCAAAATTGAAGCTTTTTGACAGATTCCTACCTAATGTTCATGTATTTGAAGGTTTATTTAATGTACAAAGAATAAATGAATTGTCAACTATGAGCTCTTTTTGATAGCAGCAGATCTACCGGCAGCAGCAGCGGTTGCTTGACGTGCGGCGGATCTTTTCAAAACATCTTGGACTTGTTCTCTAGCACGCAGCTTATCTTGACGATCCTTATCCATCACTACGCTATCCGCCAAAATACCATGGAAACCATAATAAATACCCACGAGTAAAGCAACAAACATAAGTGCCAAAGTGATATTGAAACTATACTTCTTGGCCGCAATAACCCATGTTGTCAAGAGTTCGAGTAATTGAATACGTTGAGGGAAGAGCTTGATAACAGTAAACAATAACAAAGATTCTAAAAGATCAGCAGCCATATTGACAAGTGGAATCCAAATACCAGGGCGAAAACTTTCTGGTAACTTTCTATAAGACCAAGCACAAACAACGATAATGGGGGCAGCACGTGCAATTACAAACACAACATCATAAAATAAATAAGTTAAATAGGCTTGTCTACCTTTAACACCATAACTGTTTAAAGTGTAAAAAATGTCATCCGGTGTAGCGGGGCTTCTGTATTCGAGGATATCCAAGGTAGCTTCACCGTATTCATCATAAGCCATAGGATTCACAATCTATATCATTGTCTATCTGTCAAACAAAACCTGTGGCCTCCCAACAAACAAACAACTTACCAAAGCATATTTATAAAGGCGATCTAAAGTAATCTTTGCAATCACAATTGAGAATACAAGAATACGAGCATTTAATAAGGAGCTCAAGAGTTTTTCAGTAACTTGAGGGAAGGGATCTAATCTAAACTTCATTATTGAGATGAAAAAAAAAAAAAAAAAAAAAAAAAAAAAAAAAAAAAAAAAAAGTCAATATCTATATTAAAACGTGGCCGGGAAAAATTTAAAAATCAAAGACAACAAACC
>JNEK01001263.1:0-59733 GCA_000697295.1 Mucor indicus B7402 | reverse complement strand
AAAAAGGGAAAAAAAAGGGGGAAAAAAAAAAAAAAAAAAAAAAAAAAATAGATTTTCAATTACATTGCTATGTCTCTTATATAAAATATAGTTATAATACTGCATTACAAGATATTGACAATGCTGTCATTAAAACAAAGAGAAAAGACATTCCACTCATTTTAATGGGCCATAGTATGGTAATTGCACGACAATGATGTGTTATTTATTCCATAAGACTAATGGCCTAAAACAATAGGGTGGCGGTTTAATTCTTAACTATCTTGCTCGAGGCAACATTTATAAAGGAGTTGCACTAGTTACTGGCGCAATTGCATCTGCTCCTCTTGTCACATTATCCATGCCCGTTCCCGCGCTTAAGTATTACGGTCTTCGTTTTGCCTCTAACATATTACCCAGTGTCACTATTAAAGCTGGTATTGATGAAAAGGGCATGAGTCATGATGAAGAAGAAATTAGAATATATCAGGCTGATCCTTTAGTTCATGACTATGCCACTTTGGCTACTTGTAAAGCATAAAGCAGCTCTTGTTATTTGTCATTTGACTGACGTGATTCTTTATTAGTAAGAGGCTTTATTGATGCGGGTACGGACATTTTGAAATCAAAAGCCCAATTGATCAAAACGCCTATTTTATACTCTCATGGTGACACAGATCCTATTAATTCCTACACTAGTACATCAAAAGCATATGAAATTACTGCTAGTGAGGACAAAGAATTAAAGACTTGGCCTGGTTTATTCCATGAATGTAAGATGTCATTGGAAAAAAAAAAAAAAAAAAAAAAAAACGCCATGGAAAGAAACTAAATTATCTCTTTATCATATAGTGCATAATGAAAAATTGCCAGAGAGGCAACAAGTCGCCGAATATTATGTGAATTGGATAAAGAAGCATTCTAGCAATAACAAGACTATCTAGTTATTCTATTTATAAATAAATAAACATCGTGTTTAAGTATAAATATGTCAGGTACAGAGGAGCTCTGTTCCTCTCGGTATACGTGAATGAATTAATATATCGGCATAATTAACTAAATTGGACGCATTGTTTACTAATGTATCATCACATGATGAAAGAAAACTTCTAGACGCGTGATATAGTGTCTAAGCCCGTTTGATATGCAAGGCATATTCAATGTAGTATATACCGCTTGCTGTACGTAAGACACCTGTAGCGTGTCGTATTTATGCACTATTTCGTTGCTTTTCCCGTTGCTATAGCATTAGATGTAATTAATACCCCTTCTATGCGTGTAAAGTGAGTCAATTGGTTGTGCCCTTTCATTCTTTGGCCGTTTATAAAAATAAAGACGCTTTGCAGAGTAATGATACGAGCTTTTGAGGGAATCAGATGATGTACAAAAAAGAATCCTTCGACTTTTCGTTTATTAAAGGGATATCTCCGTTTCTTACGTTCGTTTGGTTTGACATTCGTTTCAATAAAGTCAATTTATCCTCCTGTATGTCTTTTTTTATCAAGTCCAATCAATCCACAATAAACGTCAAAAGACACCAGTGAACCTCCCTCCTCGTTGTGTTTAATATCTGAACAATGAAAAATTTACACTTTTCAGCTATAATGACACGGCCCTCATCGCCCAGTTTGGTCGCTTTCTTTATTTCTTCAATACTTTTGTTAATTAATGATTTGAATCGTTTCATTAATTCGCCTGTTCTTCAAATTAGCAAAGTATGTTGAGTATAGAAGACGCGCAGTTGAATTGTCCCATATTTTAATAAGTCTAAGCTCTGAGATTGAGATACGATGAAGCAAGCAAGCAAGCACAACAAACTGTTACCGCATGGGCACAAAATATACATGGGACTTCTATGAAACATGAGTGTCGAGCGTTCAAAAGCACGAGTACACTGTTGAACTAACTATATCATGAATTTTTGACCGAAACTGTTCTGGATCTCAATGAGGACTGGGAATTGATCATAATTTGACCTGTCGTGCTTAAAATTACGTGTCCGTTGCCATTATTGAACTCATTCAACATGCTTTAAATACTTGAATGAGGAATGCCACATACAACAGCAGCTTCAGGTACAAATAATCCCTTTTCTTGGGATAACTTGATTAAATTTGCGGTCTGATCAGTTCCATATTTATTATATTTTTTCGTACTGAATTTGACATTACTCAGGTCAGCTGCGATTTCTTCAAGCAAGTCTTCCATAGTTTAAAGCTCGATCTGATCTTTATTTAAAGATTCAAAATGGACTAAATTATTCAAGCTTTATAGTTGCCACCTTCTATCTCACGCTATACCCACAGCAAAAGTGTAATTTACGAATTATGTATTATGTAATCCATTTAGTATGAAGTTGAAAAGTAAAGTCTAATTTTTCAGGCCATGGTCTACATTTAACCTCTAATCATCTCAAAACGAAAAAAAAAAAATATAATGGTCTCTAGAATTGTTTTTTTATAATTTCCCAAAATGTCCCAAAACTCAAACCGAAAATAACACTAATGTTGCACGGTGCATATACAGTATCAGTAGTCCGATACTTCGCCTACTATAGATCTTTGCTGAATTATAAATAGCCATCAACAATTAGCCCTGGTAGATAATGTACATGCCTATTACAATGTGTCTATAGAATACAAAGAATGAAAATGTGCGTTTCTACAACCTGAAAAAAACAAGATCAGCTAGTTACTAAAAAACTAAAGCTGTCAATATGATTTTCGTTGCTATAGCAATATTCATAGATAATAGCATATCGATATGAGTAGCTTATAGGTAGTACTGTACTATTAGACATTGCTGCTCTTTTTTATTACTATATACTGCGCAAGACTCGGTACCGTAAACTAAAGCGTGCTCTTTCATACGCATTATGCAAAAGTTGAATACGCTGGTTGCACGTAGGTAAAACCTAAAATTATGCTTTTTATGGTTTTATGTCATTTCTTTTTTTAAGTCACCCACCTCCTTCTCTCATTATTATCATTATATATTTATATACCTCAAGCTTATAAATGCCACTCCCCCTTTCTTATTTTTCCCCTTTTTTTCTTCCTCTTTTTTTTTTTTTCTTAATTAATTTCCCTTCCTTTTCTTTTTTGCAAAGTTATGAAGAGTAAACTATTTAAAGCAAAGAGATTATTCCTGTTTGTTTTGGCATTTATGCTATGTTACACTCTACCATACACAACGTTCTACCTTTCATTTAAACCTACTTCTAGCAGCACAGCCACCATTATTTTACGTCCACAGCTACACCAAGAAGAGCGTTATTTAGCTTATCTACCTCACTCTGGGCTTTCAAACCAACGTATCGAATTGGCTAACGCCTTACTGTTAGCTTACATGTTGAATCGTACGTTAATTATACCTCCTGCATTTTTGGGAACGGTTTTTGGATGGATGAACAGAGATCAATTATTAGATAAACTGGAATGGTTGACAACACCAAAAGACTTTCAGAAACTCTGCCAACAGCCTACGCCTGGTAGATTATCTTCGTATGTCCAACGCTCCAAGTGCGCAGAATATCGGCACTTTGGTGTCATACCATGGACAGAACTACATGATCTAGACTTACTTCAATCACTCGGTATTAAATTCATTCTGCAAGAAACCGTGTCTATGGAAACGCTTAAAAACCAGCTCAATATTACGAATGATCAAGACATTTACATACACCAAGATGCACAATTGTACGACTGGCGTCTGTATGAAAACCATACTGAAGCAGTTGAATTGTTATATAACAAATCAAACTTTTTTGATTCGTTTGCAGGTAGAAGATACTACAAGGTGCTCTTGCCTCGTCATTTCCAAAGACGGACAGAGAAACTCGTCTATTTGGGTGGTATTTTTGGCTCTACTCGATTGAACTTGATTAACCCTGAACATATTGTTGTTCAAGAAAAGATTAAAAAGATACTACATTATCGTATGGATACTCCGCTAGGAAAAACGGTGCAGTCGATTGTAGATCATTTAGGCGGAAAGGGAACATTTATGTCTGTTCATTTCAGAACGGGTGATAATCCTTTTAGAAAAGAAGTGCCTCAAAACCTTCAAGCGTTTCTCAGAAATATGACCTTACTTGTACAAAACGAAACATATGTAGATAGTACAGTTTCATGTTTAAGCATGCAGCAAGGACAGCATTATTTTGACAGTGATACGTATCATCGCGCTAAAGTTTACATCGCAACGGATCATCGGGACCCGCGCGCTCAAAATAGTCAACTCTTACCTTGGTTTGATGCCTTCCCTTGTACAACTGTATTGAATGACTTACCACAGTATCTCTTTACTACCTTGGACTCAGTACGAGACATTATCGAACCTTCAAAATCTTTAAAGAACTTTTTGATTCCTCTCGTGGATGCTATGGTGGCTGCTCATGCTAAACAAATCCTAACTACACCTAGATCTACGTTCTCTAAATACATTGATGAGTTACATCAATCATGGATACCATCCTAGAATTACAACACATATTTATATTATAGAAAATTATTGTACATAAAGAATTATCCTGTTCTCTTCTTTTTCTTACATTAAGAAATAAAACGCGCATGTTGATAATCAAATACATAGTGGCTTTTTTTTTTTAATAATGGGTGATATGCATATCGTCATTAAGCATCAGCTGCGATTAATGCAACAATCATACGGTATAAGAAATAAAAGAAACACTATGATATAGAACTATGAATACCCTTCAAATACACACAGCCGATTATAAACTACTTACTATCAAATAAAATCCAAGCTTAATAAAGCACTCTTTCTTATGCTGACTGATTGTACGGAAAATCTCGGTAGCATCGTACATATGGCGTCCACTCATGACCCTATTATATCATAATGTGTCAAAAATAATAAACCATGCCCTCTTTTTTGTCTTTGCTTACTTTTTCACATTGTAGGCGACAAGAGGTAAGTTTAATAACAAAGCGAGCCAGCTACCATTCACAAGAAACATAAAGAACAAAAACGCATGGGCTCCCATTTCTGGTAAAACAAACTATAAACATGTTTTAATATTTCTCGGTTCTCGTGTGGAGATTTCTTTTTAACCTGATTCAATTTGTTACAAAGGTCGATGGGGTTAATATAATCGCACTCTAAATCAGAAAACATAATAACCTATAGAAGGAAAGTTAAGGAATAACATGGAGTGTTTTTTTTTTTTTTTTTTTTTTGCGAATCCGAGTAATTCATGGAAAAAAAGGATACAAAAAAGACCATCATGAACAGTAATAAGGCATCCATGATGACCGCAAACAAAAAGAGTAAAGCTTCACCAGACATCATCTTTGCTAATTAGAAGTAAGAAAAAAATAAAAATATAAAAAATAAACCGGGAAAAGAATATTATAGAGATAGAGAGTATTAGATGGTATATTGATGATTTGAGCCGTGGTACAGTCACAAGAGGACTTTTTGCAACGAAGGCGATAGATATGTAAAGTCTGTCAACTTCTGATTGCATTGAATGGCTATAAAAAGAACTCTCATACATAAGACAGTTTGCGTCCCTCGCGTTAGATAGACTTTGTTTTTCATTGTTTTAAGTTCTACAAGCCATTACTCAGGAAGGGAAGTAACATAAAAGCTCTGGAACGGAATCATCATATGATTGTATTCGCTGTTTGCACCCAGCGACGAAATTTGATATGTTAGCCGTCTTTAGTGTTGCAAGTTCGGTTATCATCTTTTGGGTTTCGTGGTGTTTGCTTACATGCTTTTTACCGATAGACGCGGCGTCATTGAATCCACACAAATGATAGTATTCATCTTGATGTAAAGCTCTCTGACGGCCAGAGGAGGGATCCACATATGTCACTATTGTTGTCGGTCCAGGATTTATGGTTTATACTTGAGCCCTATTATCAATATCATTGCTGAAGTCAGATGACTGTTTCTGCGCGGCATCATAATCAGATTTCTTTGATATTTTTGAGAATATAAAGGATACTTAATAGCCATTAGTGTATATGGTGTTTCTAATATACAGGTTTTTTAATTAGTATATACACTATTATTGGTGTCGATTTACTGACCTCGTCCTGACAATATCCCATCCAATTTTTCAGCCTAACTTACCTTCTGTTAATTCACCAAACGTCGACCCTGATAGTTTGATGATCAACAACTTGGTAGCTACTGATAACAATATCATTAACTATGAAGGGGATCATGTGGCTGTCGATGCAATGGCCATGGACGATGTTTATCCTGTTGCAGCAGTAACCTCACTTCCTCCTTTCTTTTCCGGTTCACCTAGTGATGAACAAGAAAAGGATACTATTTCAGATCTTAGTGAGAAAATTTCAGTTTACCAAAAACTCATCATTGATCTCGAAAATCAATGTTTGGCTCTTGTTTGCTAACCCTTTTAACGGTGTTATCGACCTTGCTGCTATGGACAATGTTTCTAAGAATATCTCTATAGTCAGCAATATTGTTAAAGACTTGGCTGGTCATATTGGATTTACTCAGAAAACCTGCAACTTCGTCAGTTAACTCCGTTGTTTCAGCCAACAATGGCTCATCTTAACGTTCTGGCGAAAAAGACTTTCATCATATTCCCGATAAAGACTTGCCTACTTTTAACGCCCGGGTTACATACAGTAATGACCAAAAAAAGTTCTATCGCCTTTTACGACCCGAAGAATGACTACTCCGTTGAGTCTTTTATAAGAAAATTCGAGCGCGTCTTCCTTAGCTTCAAGGTCGGCATTAATAAGCATTGGTTCTTTTAGTATTTGCGCATCGTTCTCGAAAAAGATAGTGTTGCTGAAAATTGGTTCTCTCAGCGTGTTGTACCAACTATGGAATCAAAGAAGAGGTTAAATTGGGATCAGGTAAAAAACCTTATGATCGAAAGGTTTAACCCTAATTCCAAGTTGCAAAACAAACAAACAAGCAATGAAATATTTCTACAACATGAAACAGACTGCCGGAGAATCCATCGTTGCCTTTGCCGATCGCTTCCGTGCTTTCGCTTCCAAATGTAAGGTTGATATTAATTCCACCTTTATTATTTTTCACTTCTTGCAATGCATTCACTCCCACGATATCAACAAGAAGATTGGTGACCTCATCGACGCCTATTTTAAAGAAGCCGTAAAAAATTCTGGTGAGTTTGGTGCTTCCACCTCGGCTAGTAAGTATGCCGTCAACAACTCTGAGTTCGTTTATTTTGGTGACTTTGAGCAGCGTATCCTTTTCAAAAATGCTTCCATTCTTGATGAAATCTTGCTCAAAAAGTTCAAGCCCGACGCTATAAGCCCCATAAGACCTACAAGTCTGAGAATCATTCTTCAAAGAGCTCTTCTTCTGGTTTTGACCTTGCCTCTTTGGCAAACAAAAAAAGGTCCTTTGTCATCTGGCGAAAGACAATTTTTGAAGCAGAAGGGTATGTGTACCAACTGTCGTGTTGTCAAGTGTGCCCTTGACCATTATAAGGCCTGTATGACCAATAATAAGTCTTCTTCTGAAGCCTATCAAACGGTAAATACATTACCATCTAATCATTCCTTAAATAACCAAATTAAGGATCGTTTGGATAAAGTTTCTAATGCCAACGTATTTTATTCTAGCACAACAAATAATAATGGTGATAATGCCGCTATTCAAAACGACTCGTTCTCCTCTTCTGACTCTTCTGACGACGAATTTCAACGTGCTTGTATCGAATACGATCGTAATTTACATGAAGATTATGATATAAATTGTAGCAATAATAAAAAATTTTTCTCTGTTCAAACATACTCATTATGTAATGATAAGAAAACCTTTACTTCACTGAGAAAGAAAAACACGATCGGTGATAACATTGATAATCCATTCGATACTGAAAATGTAGGTTATGCACCTATTTCATGTATTATCATCAATCATGTTGATTCTATGCGCCTCATTGACACAGGTGCAGAAGTTTCCATTTTCAGCAAAGAGACTCATTCCATTTCGCCTTGTTCTACACTTAAAACTTGTCCTTTTGAAATATGTAAAGAAATGTCTCAAGGATCCGAGCCATAATAGAGACTAGGAATTTAGGCGTATGACAATCTTAGGATTTTGTTAAATGCACACGTTCATTACACACGGATTTCTGTTGAGTCTTTACTGAACGATGAATGCTTCCTTTGTATAACTATCTAATTGCTCTCGGGGCAATAAACCCTATTTCTCACCATAATCATAGAACAAAGGGCCATAATAAAGACCACTATTTGACAACATTTCTTTATTATTTATAAACATGAATAGCTTTTATAATTGCTCTTGTTCTTTTGCTCTTATTGTATACGTCTTATGCAAACCTATATCTTTCGAGAAAAAGGCTCACCGAAAATAAATACAAGACCAAGCAAAGATCTTTGATTTACAATATCCCTTAATAACAGTTAACATGCTCTTCTTATACTTTTGTTTTGTGTAATGAACGTGTGCATTTAACAATATCCTCGATGTCGATGTCGTGTCTTATCTTTTTTCTTTAAAAATGGAGGAAGATATTGATAGCTGGTATTTGTCTTTTGAAACGAGGTGTGGAACTGATCTTATTGCTAAACTTACCCTGAACACCAAAACCATTATAAATATTATTGTTCATCAATTACTTGGTAAGTATGGTTTCTTTATATTCACGATAACGGAATTTACACTTTTGTTTTTCATAGGATCAGATATTTCTAATAATGCATATATCTCCGGCTCAGCAGAATGAGCAGATGGCAAAAGATCAGATGCATTATATATACCAAAAAATGAGGTGACGCGTGATCTACCACCCATCTTAGTCGAGGTTTAAAATCAAGTTGATCAACGATTTATGCTGAGGCTAATTAACTATTGCGTTAATGTGTACGATCGTTATGAAGTATTGCCTGTTGTCCTTGTCTTTGTAGTAGAAAAATTTGCCGATACCATATTAGAGAAGCCTCGTTTTCAATTGCAGGAAGTACCTACTCTTTGTTTGCCTTGATAATCATAAAAACGAAACGGTGCCAACTGATGATTATAGAACCGAAACAGTTGGTTTAAATTTGACAAAACATACTCAATATGCCCCGTCCATCAGTTGTCTTGGCTGTAGGTGTTTGACTTTCAATTATGTTGATACCTGAAATCACCTTCAGTTTCTCTACCTTTTGTCTTCTACGATCGGTGCCTGCAAAGCTCTGTTTTTCTTTTGAAGAGCAACGTCGAAACTCCTGTGTATGTTCAGAGTGATTAATAGCCGCTATAAAAACTTTTGTTCGGCCAGGGTCTACTGTTACTGGCAAGAACAAAGACTTCATTTCAGATTGGGTGAAATCGTCTATGTCCAGCTCTTTTTTTAGTATGCTTTTTGCTCGCACAAAGATAACAGAAGCACCAAAACCATCTGTGCTTATGACAAGACTGAAAATATTCGTGCCGTTTTGAGGCACTGTGGTCAAATCCTCAAGACTTTTGATATGTACTTATTATATCCAAAACATGAAAAGTCAAATATCTGGTGAAATAGCCTCTGTTCTTCTACGAAACCTGAAGAATATCTTATGCCTCGGATGTTTGAGCAAAGTGCCTTTGCATTTATATGAATGTATTTCCAACGCAGCGAAGGAGTCGGGAGGAGAGAGCACAGACGTGCTTTCTTATCGTCATCCAGTTCTTTGTAAAAGTGATCTTCAAGCGTTGATATAAGCATCGCCAAGAATGGAATTAAGGCACCGGGTTTATTACTAAGGTTTTTCGGTGTGGGCGGCAAAGACATTTGGTTCTTCAACGAGTGACATAATTGTACAAATAAATCCACTGTAGGTTTTGAGATAAGATTAATATCTTCATTCCACTGAGGATCGCCATCGATCATCATTTCCCATACAAATTCATGAATTAGATTGAATATTGTCCCCTTATCATAATCCTAGCGAAATATTAATGGTTAGTGTAAGTAGTAGCCAAAATCATTTAAGACACGTACCGTGTAAATTTCCAGAAATTTTACAGTATGTCTTATAAAATTTTCAACTATATGATTGAGGTTATGTTGTAGCAACAGTGACGCATGCTGCAGAGAGAGAATCACTATGACCTTTTATCCCAGCTTCTTTTCTGCTGTATGTGATTGATGGGAAGGCCGTTTTGAATTCATCGTACGCCTGTACAAGAAAGTTGCTGATGAAATTCTTGTTCGTAACTTTCTCATTCATGACAAGCTGACAATGAAGTACCAGAAAGTTTGTTCTTTGAGGTGGTTGTGGTCCATTGTTTCTTTGTTTTTTACGGTTACAAAATTTACGAACAGTTGAGCTCTGGGAATAACATTCCGTATAAAATCTGACAAAGCATTTACTCTTTCAATGAAGGGAGTATATTGCTGCCGCATTATAGTTGTGAGGTAAACTTTTCGAGTATAAATTTCGTAATCGCCATCATAAACGGCCTTGAGGATAGCATCTTTGGAAGGTTTATTGTTTGGACATTCAGGGGAGCGCGCACTTCCATGGCCAGGGGTATATTACAAGATGAGCAAACAACGGGGCTTGATGATGATGATACACCGTTACTAAACCTACCCTTTTTCTTCGCTTGTTTAGTAGCGTAATCATCTTTAACTACCAGAGAATTTTCGCTTTTTATGTAACTGTACAAAATATGTCTGTTAGTATATCTGTAATTGGATGCCGTGTGCACTTGCTTTGTATATATCTTGGGCAGAGATAGGAGTACTTGTTTAAATGGCTCGTTTGATTACAGTCAGTGCATGTGCCTGTGTCTATTATTAAACATCAGTAAGTACGAATTTTTTACAGTTTAATAATGGAAACAGCACCTTGTTCTAAAAGCTTTTCATTCAATTTGTTTTTTAGTATTTGACGCGCTAGAGGTAACAGAATTAAACGTAAAAAGATGAAGAAAGAAAAGAATAAAATTGTGGACAGAATACATGTTGCTTTTTGACAACAATACTTTGGAGTATGATTGAAATCTCATTCGTTCGAACTAATTTCCTTTTTGTCATTTTTACTCTGTAAGCAAATTGCTTAGAGAGTAATTTTAATTCGCCCAGAAAAAAATTAACATCGTTTGGAATTTGAAGTAGAAATGCTGTATTTTCTTGGCTAGTTTCGTCAAGGTTCAAAATGTACATGATACTGACTCGTGGAAACAAGTTCTTTATTAATAGCAATGGCTCTTATTTTGTACTTTGAATGCATAGATCTCTGTATTGACTCCACTTGCATTTATGAAAAGCGGTAATTTTATTAAATCCCGTTATGTACATAAAGAAAGGTATATAGTATATATATGACTACATGTCAAGTGATATATAGAAATAGATGTGTAATTTAGACAGGTGTGTTGGAATTACTGGGTATCCTCGAATACACACCAAGTAACTCAAGATCATCGTCATCTTCTACTATCGATTTCTCTTCACTCTCATCATCTGCTAGAGATGTTGATAAACCTAGCATTTTTCTCGTCCATTGTTGAATGGCTTTACCCCATATAACTGGTACAAGAGAAATAAAGGACACAAATAGCAACTTTATCACAAGTGATACGGTTACAATGTCAGAGGTCGATGTCAGGTCTCCTAAAACGTCCCCAGCCTGAGCACAAACCAGATTATACGGCATGGATCCCAACACCGTGGACCAAAAAAAGGGAACCACGGGTATTTCCAGCAACGGCGAAACCATATTGATAAACCAGTAAGGAGAAAATGGAAATAGTCTTGCAAATAACAACCACCAGAACAAACCGCCATTCCTTTTTTCCTCTTGAACTTGTTGATGTAAAGGCTCTGCTTTACGAGCTATCCAAGGAATATGACGCATAAACGGTTCGCCTATTAGCATGGATAATCCATAAGCTAAGGTTGCTCCACCTGCAGTCAAGAAGCTTGTCAAAAGGGTGCCCATGGTAATACCGTATAAATAGCCCGCCAATAAATTAAACAACACTGACCCAGGGATCGAAAAAGCCTGCTGCCATAAATACAGTATAATAAAGACAAATGTGACAGAAGAATAGCCTGTCCAGCTGGAATGTAATAGATCTTCTAATTGGTTTGAAATGGACTGAAGCTCTGTTAATGTTCTTGGCAGATTAATGTCTAATATAACATGAGCAAGTGAAATGGAGAATACAAGTGAAATCAATGCAATAAATAAAAATAAAAATAAACGAGGGATGAGTTGCCGCCAATGAAATGGTATTCTATACACTACTTCGTCATCTTCCATTCTATAGTTGCTATTAGTTGTATCATAATATAATGTCATTTAAGAAAAAAGAAAGACAAGAAAATATAAAGTTCATTGACGGAGGTCCGCTATAAGAGCCCAGTTTAGGTTACCTCCAATAATAAGCCTTATCTTGGGGCTTTCGTGAGTCTATCATATTTGCTTACTATGAATCACAGACATTTTCAGGAATTATTTGTTAATTTTGGCACATGCTGGGCATTTACGTAATATTCAGGCAAGTACTTTTAGCTTGATATAGCTTGGATCATACTTGCAGCAGTCTTACAGGCTGTTTCTTTTAAATTTAAGTATCTTTTTCTGTACCTGAAATCAACCATATTTTCTAACTGTGTATATTTTTTTTTTAAAAAAAAAATTACGAATAGCTTGAAAAACAACCCATTACAATGCAAAAGTGTGTGTATATATCGCAGAAGAGGTTCTGTGTATGGTTATGGGCTTACCAGACCTGCAAATAGTTGAAAAAGTTCTTTTTTCCTGGGCTATACGTCATTGAATGAAGGTGAATATATGTAATACTTTTGCTTATTTTTGTCATGCCTTTTACATATCAAACAAACCTGGTGATTGTTGCAATAGGGAAACATACAGGGATATCATTCATTTGAATAATCAAGATAAATTCTAAAATAAAGCCACTATACTATTTTGCTATACTATACTAGCAATATAAAGACATCTTTGTGACGTACATAACAAGTCTCTTATGGTTTTTGCCATTATAGATGCCGTTGTTTTTTTTAGGCTTTCAATACCAGCGTTCTTTCTTTAGTCTCTCATTCTACGCGAAACTAACTTGACCGTTCTTTGGCTTTCATTTGTCGCTTTCGAACAGCCTTGTTTCTTTTTTATGATTGAGTAGATAATTATGGTGTATAGAAGTTTGTTAGTTACCTTTCAAAGACTTTAATCACAGGAAAGAGTTCTGCTGGAAATGGAGCATGATATTTTATACTTTCTTCTCTAATGTATACGAGCGTACGATTATTTACTTTATTAAACACAATTTGCTTTATCAAATAACTACAGTTTCTATATATTCTATTAAATTAATAAGGGAGGGTATGGCCGGTTCCACTTTTGAACCAATCATCATGATGCTCCCACTCTTCATCAGCTTTCTTTTGTCTTTCTTCTTCTTCTTCCTTCTCTCTTTGCCATTTGTTTCTGTAATATGAGTTAGGATGGAAGTACACATCAGCCCCTTGTTTGTCAAAGTTTCCGATCATAGCCCAATTAATCCAGCCACCATCACCTTTATTATGGAAATAGCCCTCAGAATCACCAGGAAAGCAGAAAACATCAAATGGTAATTTCATGCATTCAAGTGTAGTTTTAGCACAATAACCCTCCACGTTATAATCATTACAACAAACAATAAACCCTGATACCTCGTTTTGATCGCAATTATTCCACATTTCTTCAACAATTCTCTTGGTAAATGCGGCTCTTGCCTCGTGGTCATTAAAGTCACCTCTTAAAGCATGGAAGCAAAACATAGCGAATTCACCCAAGCCTTCCCATTTACTGAAAGCACCACTCTTTGGAAATTTAGTCATTTTGTTTTGAATAAAAAAGAAAGGAAGAAAGAAAAGCGAAGCTGGTATTTTATATTAGACAAGAAACCAATAAATACAGAAAGGAAATTTGCCTTATTTGCGGATGCTCCGTTTCCCACTCTTTGGTACTTTGCTAATATGAGCACTCTGTTGTTTAAATCTTTAAGTGATACGAGAACTGCGTAACATCATACAGTTATTTAAACTTTTAATGATTTTATTTTAGCAAGATGTTACAATTATCTGACTATTTCTCTCTTTCAGTAGTTTTAGCAGCTATTAGGAATATTCCAAATCTAAAGAGAGTTTGGCCAAAGGGATGATGCTTGTGGATTTTTGTATAACGCTCCTGTCACCAATCCATAAGACGTGGCTTGAAACGCGTGTAACATTGTCAATGAAATGTGGAAGTTGGTAGAATATAGTAATAACTTTCTATTCTGCTGTATAAATACATGTAATGATTCCTTTTTTTTTCCCTTTAATAATATTGTAGCCGTGATTATCCGATGTATGTGGTGAAACTCAAAAATGACTCAAATTATCTATGTATTGCTATTAGACACAGGAACGCGCTGTCTAACGAAACCAATAAAATAAAGTATTAACTATTGGGTTCCAGCAAACCGTTCCCAACGCGCCATTGTCATTACTTTTAGTACTTGATATTGAAGACATCTATCATTATAATTGTTGCGCATATAGTTCTAAAGGAAAAGGGAGAAAGTGTTATTATTTGGTAGCTCAGAGTGTTGTGTCAGAGATAGTTTTAATGGAGAACTCTCTCTGTAGTATCATCAAGCCGAAAACTTATAAAGTCATTTGCGTATAAATTATGTGAAAAAAAAAAAAAAAAAAAGGTACAGGTGGACAACAGTGTTTTTTTTTCCTTAAAAGAGAGTTTTCTGCCCCTTAATACTTTTTTAGCACCCATTGGACTGAACGTCGGTCTTTGCCTATTTCAATCACCCAAGACTTGGGAGAAAACACGCATAAAAATAAAATGAATAGATGCTGAATCGGTATATCCAACGCATTAGCTTTACTTCCAATCTAAAGAAAGCCCTAAATGATATGTATAGGGCATAATTGTTATGCCTGAATGTCGGAAAAATGCCAAATCAAGTAATCTAAAACTACACTTTTAAAAAAAAAAAATTTTTTTTTTTTTTTTTGTTTGCTTTAAAGTTACGTTGACATGTCTGGTAAAAAGAACAAATCGAGTACACCAGCAAAGCCTCCTGGGAAGAAAGGCATTGTCAAGAATGGCAATGCAGGCAGTAAGAAAACCAAAGAGGAAGAAGCAGCTCAACCTTCTCGCACACTCATCTTTGGAGGCTGGACAGGCAAAACGCCTGTCTCTCTTCTCCATGAACATGTCCAAAAGCAAAATTGGGAAAAGCCCGAATTCGACATCAAAAAGCACAAAGATGGCTACTTGGGTACCGTCACACTCAGTCAGCGTAACAAAAAGACAGCTCAAATGCAGACAGTCGCCTTCACACCACCCAAAGAACTCGCATTGCCAACTTCCATTGAAGCGAAACATTTAGCGGCAACCTATGCCCTCCATCGAGTCAAATCGCATGTGTCGATGCATCAAGTTTTACCTCCAGAACACAGAGACTATTGGCGTCAATTTGAAGCAGCAAAGAACGCAAGTAATGCATGGCAATATGAACCGGATCCATTTAAGGCCCATGCACCTACTGCGCCTCTCAAAAAAAACCGATCGCTTCCATCGAAAGAGCATGCCGCTTCAGCAGTGCCCATGCCGAGCCTTATGAGAATGGACCAAGAAGAAAAACAGAGAGAACCTGAGATGAGCGATAAGATGCGCAAATACTGGGAAAGTCTACCTGCTGTTCAGATGGGCTTAGAGAATCGAGATCTTGTTGAACAAGTCGTAAAACGATCAAGAATTGCCTATCAACCTGTATGTCAAAACTACTCTGCGTTTGGAGAGAACCCAACTAAAATCTTTTTCATAGTTGCCTAGAAAGCATACAAAGGAAGAACGCAAACAGTTGATTGACGAATTAGTAAAAATGGGATTCAGATCTGCTCATGCCGACGAAGCGTTGGATTACTCGATTGACAAATCAGCAGCTTTGGATTGGTTATGTAAGTTTTGTGTTTTTATTTCAAAAGAAGAGACAATTGATCGTCAATATCTGTGTAGGTTTGCATGTACCTGAAGATGGTAAAAAAAGGAAAATGCCAGATCAAAATATTTGCCTATTAATTTTTTTTTTTTTTTTTGGAAAAAGATTTACCTTCAAACTTTATGTTAGCCAACTATAATCCAACAATGACAACTATTACACACACAACTGAATCGCTGGGCAGAGATTGGACATTAAAGAGAATGAGTGCTATAGGATACCCTGCTAACATCTGTGATAAAGTGCTTGCATCTTGTAACGACGATGAATCCAAAGCTATCGAACTCCTCCAATGGCGTCTTGTACACGGAAACGATCCACTACCTTCTATTGACCCAGAAATGATTGACCCCGAAGAACTAGAACAAAACCGAGAAGAAGAAATTATTGCTTTGGAATCCATCTATGAAGAATCCCGATTTTTCAAAGACGTGGATAAAGAAGGGCGAAAAGTCTTTAGTATCTTCTTTGACGCAACCACAAATCCCGGGAAGCCAAAACTCAAACAAAAGCTGATGATGCAAATGATTATTCCCAAAGATTCTTATTATCCTTACGCGCTACCACTGTTCAACATTGAATGCGATGGATTACCCAGCTACCTCAAGCTTGCTTTCATTCGAGGCTTAGTAGAAGAAGCGGAAAATAACATGGGTATGCCGTTTATTTACATGTGTGCTGAATGGCTTCAGGAACATCTCGACCCTATGATTGCAAGTCCTCCTAAACTTCGTGATATGACAGAGAATTTGAATAGCGTCGACTTGTTGAGCCAAAAAGTGCCAAAGCGAAAGTTGAATCATACGAAACGTCATCGCCACCACCGTCTCCAGCCAGATGCAGCGTTGTCGCAAGCCTTGAAAGATGCTTTAGATGCAATGCATCAATCAGCCGAATACGTATCTATGGGTCTTGTGCGGTCCAATTTACCTGCCCATCAATACAAACCTACTGTTGTGAAAACAGTACTTGGTCATCAAGTCTCTATTGTCAGCGGTGAGACCGGTTGTGGTAAGACGACTCAAGTACCTCAATTCATCCTCGACGAAGAAATCGAACAGGGCCGCGGTTCCACTTGCTCCATCATCTGTACGCAACCTCGAAAGATTTCCGCTATCGGTGTTGCTGAGCGTGTTGCCGCTGAACGTTGTGAAGCCATTGGTAAAACAGTCGGTTACGCTGTGCGTGGTGAAACCAAATCATCCCAAGAAACACGACTTCAGTTTGTCACCACGGGTGTCTTGCTGCGTCGATTGCAAAGCGACCCCACACTCGAAGGCATCAGTCACGTCATGATCGATGAAGTGCACGAGCGTTCCGTCGACAGCGATTTCTTACTCATTATTCTAAGACAAGTGCTTACAAAGCGCAAAGACCTGAAGGTGGTGTTGATGTCTGCCACCATCAACCAAGAGCTCTTTTCTCAGTACTTTAACGGAGCCCCCGCTATTCAAATTCCTGGATTCACGCATCCTGTTGAAGATTTTTATTTGGAGGATATTTTGGAGATGACATCATACCATTCTCAAATGCCCATGGCCAAACATGTGAAAAAGACAGAGGAGGATGAGCCCGCTTTAGTGGGCGATCTTCCTGCGGGTGAATGGGCTCAATGGCAAGTACCCTATTTGCAAAAGGGATATCACGAACGCACCGTGCGTACGTTAGCACGCTACCGAAACCAAGACAAGATTGATTATGATTTGGTGGCTAATACGGTGAAATACATTGTGGATAATGAAACAGTCAAGATTGAAGGTGGCGCAGAACCGGCTATTTTGATTTTTATGCCGGGTGCTATGGAGATTAAGCATTGCTGTGAAGCGCTTGAAGACATACTAGGAAATAAAGAGGCGTATGATATTTTACCCTTACATGCCAATCTTTCTCCTCAAGAACAAACACGTGTATTTAAAAAGGTGCCTCATCATGTGCGCAAAATTGTCGTAGCGACCAACGTGGCGGAAACATCTATTACCATTGAAGGCGTGGTCTATGTTATTGATTCTGGCCGTGTGAAAGAAACCCAGTTTGCTGCTGCGAATAATATGATGCATCTCGTGGAAACATGGGCCTCCCGCGCCTCGTGTAAGCAACGTCGTGGTCGTGCAGGTCGTACGAGACCAGGTAAATGTTTCAAATTGTTCACAAGAGACGTTGATGAAAACAAGATGAGAGCACAACAAGTACCTGAATTGCTGCGTACACCATTGGAACAACTTTGTTTGACGGTGAAGGCGATGGGAGAACATGATGTGCGAAAGTTTTTAAAGAATGCGATTGACCCTCCGTCCGTAGCCGCATTGGACTCCGCTATTCGATCGCTCCGTGATGTGGAAGCCATTGACTTGTCAGAACGAGGTGAATTGACTGCTTTAGGTAAACACATGGCGAACATTCCAGCGGATTTACGTATCAGTAAAATGTTACTGTTTGGGTCTGTTTTTGGTTGTCTGGATCCTATTTTGACTATTGCGTCTATCATGTCGCTGAAAAGCCCATTCACATCCCCAATGGAAAAGAGAGAAGAAGCTAGAAAGTAAATTAGTTTAGATGGAATGAAAAACGAACGAGAAACTCATGTTGTGTTAAATAGAGCGAGAGAGAAATTTAATGATAGTAAGAGTGATTGGTTAGCGGATATGAAGGCTTATAATGAATGGTACGATGTCATTCGCTCGAAAGGGATGAAAGCAGCAAGAAGCTTTTGTGAAGTCAACTTTTTATCGTTTGCTACTTTGAATGAAGTGCAAAACTTGCGCCGACAATATTTAGAATCCATGGTGGAAATTGGATTTTATAAAAAAAGTGACCATGAACACTACAATAAGCATTCGGATAATGTGAACCTGTTGAAAGCCATTGTATTTGCTGGTTTAAATCCAAATGTAGCCAAGATTATTTTACCAGATACAAAATACGACAAAGTGCTAAGTGGTACAGTTGAAAGAGAAAAAGATGCTCGAGAAATTAAATACTTGACTAAAGATGATGGTAAAGTTATATGGCTTGCTATACACGTAAAAAAACAAAAAAAACTAATATTATGTTTTTTTTTTTTAAAAAAAAAAAAAGGTCGCGTTTTCTTACATCCATCTTCATTGTTGTTTACAAGCAATAATTACAATTCATCATTCTTGACCTACTTTTCGAAAATGGCTACAACGAAAACATTTATTCGTGATGGCACTGAAGTTCCTTCGTACGGCATCTTGTTTTTTGGTGGCAAACTTGACGTAGATCACCTTGGAAGAGGCTTAACAGTAGGAGAAGAGGGTTGGATCAAGTTTAGATCATGGGCTCGTATTGGTGTATTAGTAAATCAATTAAAGAGATTATTACAAATGGAACTAGAATTAAAGATTGAAGAACCTGATTTAGATGGTAAACAAATAAGAATAGAACGTGTTTTTGCTGCGACTAACATATTTCGTTTTCAGTTTCAAATAGTGGCGTAGCAAATGCAATCATATCACTAATTACAAATGACGGTGTTTAACCAAATAGATAAAACTCTCCTTTCTTTTTGTAATGAACGTAGCATTTTTCGCAGTTGTTTGTAATACAGATCTAATCGACGCGTTTTGTGTACAATCCCTGTTTTTGTTTCTGGCAAAAACGAGAAACAGGTACAGATTTGTCATCTTTTTAATCTCAGCTTAAAGCCTCTCTTTATTTAAAAAAAAATTTTTCTCGAAACCAGTATAAATCTTTCCTTTTCTTTCTAACAACAAAAGGGGCCACCAATTATTACCTATTTTTTTTTCAGTTAATTTAATTGCTTCAAAAATGGATCTTTCTTGGTGTATTATCTGTGATAACCGTGTTGATGATGTTTTGGTAAGATCTATTTTATAATCTTGTAAGAGATCGATCATGTTCTAATTGTTGTTAATTTAGAATGATTCTAGTCTTTACTGCTCAGATTCTTGTAGACTTAAGGATCAAATGGCAAGTATTACAAATCAACTCAATATCAACTATCAACAACAACAAAAGAAATTGAACATTACAACCAAACCTTCAACTTCGACTACATTATTACGTAACAAACAACGTACAAATGCTCCCTCGGCTTCTTATCCCTGGATTCCTTTGTATCGTCGTCGTCGTGGTGTAGTTGTATCAACAAAGCGCTGTCAGCCAGTTGTTGCCGGCTCATACACAACTGCAAGTGCTTTGTTAAGTCAACCCAAACCTACAATCGCTTAATTTTTTCAACAAAGCCCAAAAAAATTATAAAAATCCTCGAAACCTTTCACAAAAAAAATTTTCTATTCTCAGCCAATCTTATAATCGAAAAAAAAATAACGTTTTTACAAAAAAACAACAAAAAAATGGAAAAACACAACAAAAGACTCGAAAAAAAAAAAAGACACTCAGTTAGTAAAAATATATATATTTTTTTTTTTATTATATTTTCGGTTGATTTTAGGCACGGGGAGGATTGTAAATACAAGAAAAAATCAACAATTATCAACATTACACAACTTCCATCTCACATGTTTGACACTTCTTTTTTAGTGTTTAAACATCTTTTTTTTTTACATACCTTTGCCATATCAACCTTAAAAAAAAATAAAGCATTCTTCTTTCACTTGGTTTTCACAGAACCAATTTTCCTTCAACAGGAAAATCTTTAAAAAAAAAAAAAATGTATTGTGGTATTTTTTATATTGTAAACGACATAAATGTGTAGACTTTATTTAAGTACATGTGAGTTACATCTAAACCAATAAAAGTAAATAGGTAGTTGATGCATATGGAAGGCTATAATAGTTTGTTTAATGAAATGTATTGCATATTCTAAATACTTGAAAAACTTCTCTGCATCTTTATGGCTAAAAACGTTCTGAATTAATGACAAAAACTTGACTTTTCATAGGCTGAGACCCCTTACTATAGTTAATATAATTAATATAGAAAACAGAATTTCTGTTTTTTTTTTTTTTTGCAGTGGTAGGTTTCTTTTTTAATGCTACCATATTTTCTTGTTATTTAATAAGATTTTATATACAGTTCTCAAGCTTATAATAGTACTGCCTACACTTTAAAGCTATTATACCACTACGTATATGGTGCATTATCAGTTGACTTCAAGAGAAAACATGATATTAAAACAAAATAAAGGGCGGTAATACCACGGAAGGTCAAGTTCTCAATCAGATGTACACTGTAAAGGGGTGTATGTATTATATAAAAAAAAAAAAACCTTCGTTTTTTCTTGTTATTTGTCTTTTTTTTTATTTTTCCAGGAGATTTGCTTTTATGAAATTTCAGAATATACTCTCGCTTACCATTATTGGGAGCTTTCTCTCTCAATTGGTATCTGCTGTAAGTGAAAAAACAGAGATTCAACAGATACGCCAAATAGAAGAATCCGTTACGTTTGACATGCCTCAAGACTTTCGGGAAACAAAAAAAGTCCTCTTTTCTGCTTTTTTCGGTGGCTCTTCGCATGTTCATTGGGTTGTATCAATATTGGATGAATTGAGTTCACGGGGTCACAATACGACTTTCATAACAAAGGTAACTACTCTAACATCTTTACAACGTAAATCTTTCAGTTACAAAACACTGAATGTAGTCGGACCATGCAAGATTTTCTCGGGGTTATCCACAAATAAAAACGATAACAATAGATAAGGAGAAAGCAACGAGTGGCACAAAAGCAGAAAAGGAAGATGATATAATGGCTCAGTTTAGAGAACAAACACAGTTTGATGAAGCGGTAACGTTGTATGAATCGCTGTTTTCTTTGTTTGAAGAAGGTACTGCGCATATCCATTTTACTCTATAGAAACAGCAAACTAAATGTATCTTATTCTAGATTATTTTACAATCCTAGACGTCATGGAACAAGAACCGTATGATGCAGCTATTTGTGACTCCTTCAATTGGGCATGTCAAGAAGCTGCTCATAAACTAGGTATACCTACTATAATCACGTCTTCGATGCCTCAAAGCGACGATGCTGCTGCTCCATATATCAACAACGATCAGACGGATTTTCGTGTACCTACAACCCGGTTCATGGGCTTCTGGGAACGAGTTGAAATCAAACTCATAAGGCCAGTACGGTTTTTTTGGAGAACTTATAGTATGCGTATCAAGCAAAATCAAATTCTAAAGTCTTCTGGTAGCGATTCCGTATGGCGACAAAAAGCGAGATGGGAGCACAGCGTAAAAATGTACAATACTGCTTTTGGAATTCAACTAGGACGGCCGATTGGTCCTTTGGTGGAGTTTGTAGGGCCCATCCTTAAAACAAAAATACCCAAGCTGACTCTAGAACTCGAGAATTATCTCAATACACATACCCAAGTTGCTTACATTGCGTTTGGTCAGAATGCAGTATTTAACAAAAAAGACATGAAGCTTCTTTTGACAGGGCTACTGGAGGCTTACGAGCACGATGAGATTGATGGTTTTATTTGGTCAATCAGAGACTTTAGACAAAACTTTCCCAACTTCATCACAACACAATCAAACACTACGTATGATATAAAGGAACTATTTGATAAACAAGAGGATTTATTGTTTTTAAACTGGGCCCCTCAGATGGCAATTTTAACACACCCATCGACATCCCTGAATATCAACCACGGTGGATCAGCATCTATCTATGAATCGCTTTATGCAGGAATAAGGATGGTCGTTTATCCGGTTTTCGGCGATCAACCAGCAGCAGCATTCAATGCTGAAGAAAGAGGGTATGGTTTAGGAGCGACCTCCGTCATGTCTCAAGAACGAGTGACCGAAATCATTCGTACAGTAGCAAGGGACGAAGACGGGAAATTCCAAGAAACTGCGAATCGGTACAAGTCGCTTATTCAAATCAGATCAAAGCATGGTGTTATTAAAGGGGCTGATTTGGTAGAAGAAGTATTGTTTATGAACGAAAACGGAAAGATAACTCATCGAAGAGATGTTAAGCACGATATATCCTTTTTAAAGGCAACCAACTTGGATATTTATCTCTTTGCACTAGCCTGTGTTTCTGGCACCCTCTATTATTCCTACTGTTTTATTTACCTTATATATTTCAAGTATACTAGTAAGATTAAGCAAAAGACTGCCTAGTTTTATAATTAAAATACCCATTTTCATTTGTATAATTTTAATTCTATATATTTCAACATATGAGATTAAGAATGGTGTAGTTATCTATTTTCCTTTCTTTTCTTTCATTAACACAACGAACTAACCAGGACAAATCAGCACTACGTTTAGAATTATTAAAATGTTTGTATAGTGATTGGATGAGCACATAGCATCTTTCATCTGCTTTATTGCCCTAACCCGTTTTAGGAGAATAAAATTATATATATAAAAAACCTTTCCAAGAGACAAAAAGGGGAAATAATAGATGCTAAAGGTTCAAAAAGACATTCAGAAACGGCACCACCGTATGAAAAACTTTGCTTTCAGATTGGCTTTTTAAGAGCATGCTGACCGCAGTGAGACAATGTAAATAAAGCAGAGTCTTTGTTTCTCTTGACACGTTTGGAATCATGCAAAAGATCAAATCCCTCCTCATTGCCTGTTGTTTTCACGATTCCTTGATGTGTTATGTAGCAGTGATCGCTAAACACAACAGAATTGACGACAGTTTTGAGACCACCAACAACAGGACACTGAATTATGTCAATGGATCTACTAGAAACAAATATGGTGGCTAAAAAATGGTGAAAATGTATCGGCATGTTAATAGATTTTTACAGCTCCATGACAGAGTTTATCTTCTTTTAAAGTAACATGAAATTCATTAGAATGTTTCTGAATATATGTATTGTGTTGCCGTAAAGACGCAGAACTTTTGTAGGTCTTCCAAGTCCAATAGTTTCCATTTCCAGGTGGTATAACTAGGCCCTGTATATACCATCTAAATGAAAACTTTACCCGTAACCATCCTATCATTTGTCTTCATATGCATACACCCCTACAAATGCCACAAACGATTGAAGAATCTCTCTCTTCCTTGCCTACCAATAAGAGCAGCTGCCAGATCCAAAGACTGCCTCTCCTTGAACACTTCGCTGGCCAAACTATACACAATAGGAGTCAAAGAAATAGAGCAATCATAAAAGCTGTTCCTATTTATAAACAATAAAGAAAATGTTGTCAAAATGTGGTATTTGTTATGTTTCTTTGTTCTATGACTATGTTAATAAATAGGCCCATTGTCTCGAGAGCAGCTAGATATATCACACAAAGGAAGCACATATTGCTCAATAAACATTCGATAAATCCGTGTGCAATGAACGTATGCATTTAGCAAAATCCAGGAACAGCGTCAAGTGTCACCTTCCTGTAATGTAACCTTATTAATTTCCTTTTAAAGTAAAAGCTTGTTCCGAAAGCAAAACAAAAAGCATCGTAAGCCATTATATATTATATATATATATACATATTATTTTTTATTTCTTATTTCCAACTATCTTTTTAAGGATATCAAGCGAAGAATTTTTTTCTTCGTTGATATCATTGATTGTTGGAGCAAATTGGCGAGTAACACCCTTCATTTTCTTTTCTCCCTTCAACTTATTATCAAACTTGCCTACACTAGCTGTAGCCTTCTTTGATGCAGCAATGGCCGTCGCAAGTTCATTCTTCTTAAATTCTTTAATGTCCTTCTTACCAGCTAGTGTTGCAGCAGCACTCTCTTCTTCATTACGGCGTTGTCTCTTATTATTCTTTTCAACACGTCCTTTCTTTTCTTCACGAGCTTTTTCATATTGATCTTCAAAAGGATCGGCATGATCAGGTACAGGAATGAGCCAATCGTCATCCACTTTACCAGCTTCTTTGGGTTTATATCCCCAACGAGGTTTATATTCACCACTTTCTTCATCATACACCATACGATCACGCTTTCTGTTAAGGATACCCTTAGTCTTGGCAAACTTCTCCCAACGAGTAAGAGGCTTATCTTTAGGCAATGGCTTCTCACGAGGAAGCACTGTAGTACGTTCAGGTAATGTAGCAAGAACACCAGCATCAGCACTGGAAACAGGTAACTTAAAAAGCTCGTTTACAATAAGCTGTGTGTTGTCTCTTGTAAGGTTTAAAAGATATTTTTCTACTTTGCCATTGTTCCTTAAAAAAGGAAAATCAATATTTTTTTTTTTTACATTTTGCTCATAGCTATTTATGCTTACTTTAGATCTTTTTCGTCCAATGCATTTGTATCAAATGCAGATAGAAGGTTGATATCAAAATCAACTGGGACAAGCTTCTCAACATTAATGGTTTTACTAATTAACACAAGTCAGTCTCTTACTTTTTGCTGTTATACAGGTTTGTGCTTACAATTGAGCTTTGTGGGCCTCGAGAATCTCTGTTACGTCCATTTTTGAGATCTTTTAAAACAGTGAAAAAATAAACTCACAAGGAATTAGACAAAAAAAAAAAAAATATGATTGCCAAGTGTGACAGCTTTGTGACCTTGCAGCAATGAAATGCGGAGAGTGAATGTGACACGCTAATGATGCCAGTCCCCCCCGCCACTATAGTTGAATTGCACAGTAAAAAGATAAAGATCTCCTTCTTTTTTAAAAAGAGATTCAAATGTTAAGTTTAAGAAAAGCTTTTACAAAGCCCGTGTCTTTTCAATTGGTAAATTAGAACTTGTATTGAAGGCCATTGTTATTAACCCTTTTCGTGTCACGTGTAGATACGAGCAGTTTCAACTACTCGATATGTCAAAGCATTTAATAAATCTACACCTAGCAAAAAACTGGAAGTAGAGGAACCCAAGGAAGTAAAGCAACCAGAAATCACAACATTAAGTATTGACACAACTCAAGAATTTCCCAGTACAGCACAGTTTGATACTACATTGGAAGCACCCAAAGAAGGTGGTCAGAACTGGTATTCTTCTTTTTACGGCCTTTCAACTGAGAGATTTCCTAAGGAAGTGACAGATATATTACTTGAGCCAATTAAAGAAAGCGACATAGAAATTAAACCGGGTATGTCATTGTTATATTAATAGGAGAGTTATTGATTAATGTGTTGATAGATGGTTTATTATATCTGCCTGAAATTAAATATAGACGTATATTAAATAGGGCATTCGGTCCAGGGGGTTGGGGATTAGCACCTAGAGGGGAACACACTATTTCACCAAAGAATATTTCTCGTGAATATGCGTTAGTTTGTAATGGGCGTTTTGTATCTCAAGCAAGAGGAGAGCAAGACTTCTTTGATGTGAGTGGTTTGCCTACAGCTTCAGAAGGATGTAAGAGTAATGCTTTAATGCGTTGCTGTAAAGATCTCGGTATTGCTTCTGAATTGTGGGATCCCTCGTTTATTCGTAAATACAAAAAGAAGTATTGTGTTGAAGTATGGGCAGAACATGTCACTACCAAAAAGAAGAAGAAGTTGTGGAGAAAGAAGGATGACGTCTTAGGTAATTGTTATTGTTATTGTTATTATTATATGCATGTTGACTAATATTTTATTATTAGATTATCCTTACAAAGAGACTTAAAAAAAATATGTGATACACGTGATGATCCCTTTTTTTTTTTTAATATTAAAGCAGAATAAAGTAGCTCAATGATATAATTCACATTTTTATCTTCTTCTTTACAAAATCTAATATGGTTCTTCATTCAATTATACTGTTTTTATTATTCCTCAAATTCGTAACTAGTCTCCTTAAAGACGAACTAGATCAGCAAGAAGAAGAAAAGATGATTCAATACTATGAAATCCATTCTGTGAACAGTAGTCACCAATATCTATAGTCTAATAAACCTCACTTTTTGTATATAATGTAAACTGATACTGTACTCTTTTACCCTACTACTATATGATACCTCTTTTCTTCACTCTCTATATATAAAATAAAACTCACCACTTTATTCTTTACATCACATGTCATAATTTTTATGCATTACCACACAAGAGAAGCTCTTCTGCATGCAATGGTAACACTACTACTTTAACAGAACATACAGGCATAAAATCGAGTAATCCAATGTTTTTGTGTGTAATATAAATGCCTTTAGCATAAATGCAGGCTTACTTTGCGATTCTGTCTTTGTCGCTATATTTATTTCCCATAGCTTCTTTGGTAAGTTACACTGAGGACATCATCCACCCAAAACCATTGGCTTTTACAGCAACAAGATCAAATTAAAGCGGAGGAAATATTTGTATATCTCTTTTTTTTTATTTGAATATCAGTTTTTTGAAGGACCTTTTTTTTTTTTTTTAATTGCTTTTTCTCTCTCTCTCTCTCTCTCTACTAATAACATGTTCTTATTTGACTCTAATGAAAAAAGAAACACCTTAAAGAAACAGAAAAGAAATAGAACAAAAAATGCAGAAGCAAAAGCACTAGCAAAACAAAAGAAAATTCAGCAAGATGATATGGATGCTTTACAAATCACTTTCTATGAGATAGAATCTTGGATTGAAAAAACAACCCCAGTGCTTAGTAGAATGACCAAAGAATTAGATAGAGTCTCTCGTCATTTTAAAAAGCCTGAAAAGAGAAATATACCAGAACAATCAGTAGTGCAACCACAAATAGACACTTCTTTATTGGATCTCAGTTCAATGAAATGGTCCTTATCTTTTCAATCCAACAACTCTATGCGCTTGGAAACAAATATAAAGTCTGTAGAACAATTAATTGAAGCAGTTCAAAAGATAAAACTACTTGCAGATCAAAAACAACAAGATGAGGTCACCACCCCAATACCAGATCTAGTTTCTCCTTCAAGAGAAGAAGAGGCAGAAGAGACTGACTCTTCCAATTCATCTACTTGCTCAGTAGTTTCAGATCCTTCCATCGAATATTGGAATATTGCCATGTATCGAAGACCTCACACCTGTTTAGAGAAATATAAGCACTGCAATATGAACTTGAGTAGATTAACAGAAGATGTATCTCCTAGTACACTAAGCTATATCTGCCAAGTGTATTGGGACTGTTTACATCCCAAGTTTTCAGCTGACTGGAACTCCTTTTGGAACCGTTCAGACGACCCTGAACGAAACCAAGTGTGTGTCGATTCAGGCCTTGCTATGGTATTCTTACACATCATTCGCCACAACAGAAGTGTCTGCGTCAACGGTCATTCTATCGCCTATTACTATTATGATAGAGCACGAGAAGCACTTATGGATTTTTTCGATTCCCCTGATTTAGCAACTATCGAAACATTGTTAAACCTTTCACTCTTCTGCGTGCTGTGTAAACGACATTCACAACCACGTATTTACCTTAGCCTGGCATATCGTATGATTCACCAATTAAGCATTGGTAAAAAATCTCAGTTACCTCTTGGCAGGCTCCAACGAAAACGACTGCTTAAATTACACATGGTGGCCTACTACAACGACATTACCGTCTCTGTTTATTCCGGTGAACCACCTATCATCGACGAGGCCATCTACGATATTGACTTTTACGAAATCATACAATTAAACAAAGAAATCATGGAGCACGAAGAGGCCAACTATGACAAAAAGACGATTGCCAAGGAAACATTTTTTGTACACCTCTTGGAACTCGCACGAATTGGCAAAAAAATTCAAGCTGTAACACAAGATTATCAACGACAAAACCTGCAATACCATCATAATGGCACATTACCTTTACGCTGGGTCAAGAAGGTGCAAGAATTAGAAATTAGTTTAGCGACATGGTTTGATCGCTTGCCTGTGCTTTACCGTGTGGATCCTAAGCCAAATAGCTATCATCCCACCAGCGATAAGACTACCTTAGATGCCAACAGATTGCAAGAACAAGCTGGCTTGTTGCTTATGATCCAGTACCAAACACAATGGATTATGCTTCATAAAACATTCTTATCGCCCAATTTCAACAAGCACTTGAACGCATCTTCATCGTCTTCCTTATTTGAATCAGCCATCAAAGACCCCTGCGTGTCGCCATACCGCGCAGTGCGCTCATACCATATTTGCACAGACGCTGCGAACCGTATTGTCCTTCTTTCCGAAATCATCACGGAATGTTTTGATTGGTGTGTATGTCAACAGTTTATCAGCTGCGTGTACCAATCATCCACGGTATTTTGTAAAAGCATACTGAACAAGGACGACAATTACATTGCTAGCAAATCCATGGTGCACCGTATCATGTCGGTGTTGGCGGCTAGTAAAGTCAACTACCAAGGATTACCTGATGATTTGACAGCATGTTTGAACGAGTTTTTGGCAGAGAACAATTTGGATGGTGAAGATCCTTCTTCCTCTATAGATATTCTGGATCAATTGTTTCGAAAAGGAGAGAATACACCAACTCGTGCTTTGGTTTTTAATGACACCATGTTTAATTCGCCGCACATGCATGAAGCGTGTTTAAATCAAACTGTGGTGTCGAAACATCCACTGACCATGAATAAGGAAAGTTTGACATCAGAAGCTTTGTTTACGATCAAACTTCAAAATCCAACAACTGTGACACCTTTGGATTTAGAGCCAAATACGAATTGGAGGTAAAAAAAAAAAAAGAAGCATAAAAATGAATGACATTTAACCTATTTTGTATAGATGTAAATTCTCTTCTTCCAATATTGCACAAATCAATCATCGTGTCATGTAAAGGACCTCCCTTCTATTTATTATTATACCTTTGTTCTGAATAAATGGGCATGTTTATCAGATTGTGATATAAGAGGGGCTTTTTTCACATTAATTTATTTTTTTTTTTTTTCTTTACTCATAATGCGTCCAACAAGACGAAGCTCGACAAGAAAAACTTCCCTTCCTTCTATCAATCCTGTGGTTATTGTTAGGTCTGCAGTATCAGAATCAGGCATTGTTGTCTTGGAAGAAGGTTTTCGGTCTTACGAAGCTGTTATTAAATCACTTTACGACCAGCATTATCGTATCACACATGTTAATGCAATAGGCGACATCATGATTACTCACTTGGAAAAGAAAGTCATGTATATCTCTTCCTCACTACCACAACAAGAGCGTCATCAAAGTGTTTAATAAAATCATATCACTTTATTCATTAGGTATTTCTTTGATACTTGTTTCGAGGATGGTGGGAATTGGGATCTACTGGTGTGGGTGGAGGTGGAATAAATGTCTGCGTTGGAGGCGTAAAAGACGAGGTTGTGGGGAAGTTTCGTCTACTCAACAAAGACCCTTTTATACTTCGGATATCACTCTTTATACCCTGCAAGATAGTGGTTTGTTCCGTATTCACCTGGTATCGATCCGCATAGGCATCGGCAAACCCGCTGTAACTTCCAAATGCTCGATTCTGATAGCTAGATGAGATGATAGGGTTGTTGTTTAATGTATTTTTAAATCGTTCTAGGGATGACAAACACTCCTTGTAAGATGTATCCTTGCGAAGAAATTTTTGGATAGTGTCTGCAAGTTTATTGAGTGATTCATGCATTTGCTTTTGTTCATTTTCTATACGAGCTATAGTGAAGCTTTTCAGTGTTGTTTCGATACGCGATAAAACTTCTCTGTGCTCGTTGTATCGATTGCTTTGGTAATTCGCAATTGAGTTCAGGATTTTCGACATGATTTTCTACCAAAAAAGATAAGATTTTGGTTTAAATTGACTATTTGTGGGATCCTTACTTTAATAACTGTTGTAAATGCAACTGTGATGCCAAAAGTGCTAACACCAAAAATCAAAGCATAGCGCACCATTTGCTGCAAACTCATTCGAGGTATTGGCGGAGGAGGGTAATAGACTACTTGGACGGGCTGATATAACGAAGGGGATCTCGGTGGAAGTTTGGGTGCATTTGAGTTATTGCTATTCGCGCTGACCTACATAACGTTAATGTTATATCCACACAAAGTACTTCAATTATAGTTACATTGGTACTTTCTGTTGCTGTTGATTCTACTCTATTAAAGGCTTCATTTATTTCCTCTTCATTTAAACCTTTTTGTTTAAGGAATTGCACTTTCTTTTCTTTATCGGCTGTTTTCACTTTTTCAGAGGATAAGAAAGATACAGCCGATTTCACAAGATCTTCTCTCATTTCAAACAACTGGAAAAAATTGGCATTGTATCTATATCTTGATGGGTATAATTTTTAAACATACAATCATCCTACCAATCAGAAGCACTATTGATAAGCTTTTGCTTTTTGGCCTTTTAGGGTCACTACACAGCCTGAAATCTATCTCGATATGCTTAACATATATGTATCTTTTGACAGGTATCATTCAGCTATACACTACTAAAGCTTCTCAGTTGTAATTGAATTTAAGGGGGGGGGGAAATGTTGGATATAATAAGTTGAGCTTTGTTGTTAAGGCTTATATGTTACCATGTTCTTGTTGAATTCATCTTGCTTAAAGTGCCACTAGTTGTCTCGAGTTAATACTCTGTTAGTAAAGGGATAACAGACTATCGTCTACATATAGCCACAGCCCTAATTACGTTAATGCTTTCATTAAGATGCATTCTAGTTGCCCGAAGAAGTATAAAGAAAGGCACTTTCGTTGTTGAATATTATGTTATACCATTATTTTGCGATTTCCATGGTTGCAAATATTGGGTCGTCATGCAAAATAGTAGTTCAGCTAAAGATTCTATTGGGTACCATGTAAATACCCAATGAAAACTTTTGTGAAAACGGACTTTATTCATCACCGCTATGCTTGCCCTGAAATTAACATATACTGATAGGAACTGGTACAACGCACGCTGGTTATGTCTGACCGCGATACCTGGAGATGCAATTATTTAATAGTTTTTGTTCAGAAAAAAAAAAAAAAAGGTACAAAAAGAAGGATTTGAAACACCTCTTCCCCACACTTTAAATTCTAGCCAATAGTCAACTGGAAGGGATCACTGGTGCTTTGTGCAAGTATTTGCAGCGTATAAAGAGTTACAAAGGGTACCGCTTTCCAACTTTATCTTATCAGATTCCTATAAACTCTATCTTATACCTGGAAGACTTGATGCTATATTGTCGCGTTGGGCACGTATACACCAATTACATGTTGGCCAGAGATAGCTGCATTCTGTTTTTTTTTTTCTTTTTTTTTTTTTTTGAAATCTACGAAATATTAAGTATATGAAAAAGAAGAGCGCTTGATTTGTTTATCAGATTTGCTTTAGTCAATAAAAATTAAACAGAGTCCAACAATGATTGGCGCTTCAAAACCTTTACCCCAGATGTAACCTCATAAAACATTAACCGATATTGTCGGAGTTTGAGGATGACGCATCCTGAAAAAAAAAATGGAGAGGGAAAAGAAGACTTTACAGTGAGCTATTAGATACTTTACAGGCATATAGAGGGATAGAATTCAGACTATTAGGCATACAATACGCTCTAGATTCGAACTACTTTTGCTTCTTTAATTTTAATAACAATTTAGTACAACACCACTCTGTAAAAAATGTTAAAAAGGCGGTAAAATAAAGTTAAGGCCCTGGAGAACAACACCCCCGCTTTTTTCGTTGGAAGGACTATTTTTTTAAAATTTTATTTAACTCCCATTTTTTCCTTTTTTTTCCAAAACTTATTACAAACAACCATGCTCTTATCTCGTACTTCTTCTGCTGCACTTAAGGCTTCTGCTTGGTCTGCTGTTAAGGTACATTAAAACAACTAGCACTAAACACACACACACACACACACAATCTAACGTCATTTCTCCCTACTTAGACCAACTCTGTTCGTGCTATTACTACCGCCACTCCCAGTATTACACAAGCCTTTAATGCTCAAAAGAACAGCAATGTAAGCTATCTTTTTATTTGACTATTCAGACATACTTAATGCCTTTGTTTATTTTGTAGGGTAACTACCTTGTCACTTTAATCCCTGGTGACGGTATTGGTCCCGAAATTTCTCGCTCAGTAAAGGACATCTTTGCTGCTGCAAAGACCCCCATTGAATGGGAAGAAGTTGATGTCACTCCTGTCATCAAGGACGGTAAGACTGCCATTCCTGATGAAGCTATTGCCAGTGTCCGTAAGAGTACTGTTGCTCTTAAGGGTCCTCTTGCCACTCCCATTGGTAAGGGTCACGTTTCTCTTAACTTGACTCTTCGTCGTACTTTCAACTTGTACGCTAACGTCCGTCCTTGCCGTTCCGTTGCTGGTTACAAGACTCCTTATGAAAACGTCGATACTGTTCTCATTCGTGAAAACACTGAAGGTGAATACTCTGGTATTGAACACGAAGTAAGTCTCTTATAAAAATTTTAGGCTAAGGAAGGGAGTTGTTGACTGTTTATTTTAGGTTGTTGACGGTGTTGTTCAATCTATTAAATTAATTACAAGAGAAGCCTCTGAACGTGTTGCTCGTTATGCTTTCACTTATGCTGAATCTGTCGGTCGTGATCGTGTCACTGCTGTCCACAAGGCTAACATCATGTATGTTTAATGTTTTTGTTTCTTTCTAAAGTTATAACTGACATCATTGTCTTTATAGGAAATTGGCTGATGGTCTCTTCTTGGATGTCTGTAAGCAAGTCTCCAAGGATTTCCCTAACATCAAGTTCGATGACGTTCTCTTAGATCGTGCTTGTCTTCACGTAAGTTTTTTTCGTATAGACTTTTTTTTTAAAAAATTGTATTGACAAATGTGTTGTGAATAGATCACTGCTGACCCTTCCATCTATGCTGATACCGTCATGGTTATGCCTAACTTGTATGGTGATATTTTATCCGATATGAGCGCTGGTTTAATTGGTGGTCTTGGTTTGACTCCTTCCGGTAACATTGGTCGTGACGCTTCTATCTTCGAAGCTGTTCACGGTACTGCTCCTGATATTGCTGTAAGTTAAAGAAAGAATTAGAGACAAATAGTGGGGAAACTAAAAAAAGGCTTGTTTTGTTTATTTAGGGTCAAGATAAGGCTAACCCCACCGCTTTACTTTTATCTGGTATCATGATGTTGAAGCACATGCGTCTTACTTCTCAAGCTGAAAACATCGAACAAGCTGTCTTCAAGACACTTGCTGAAGGTAAGCACTTGACTGCTGATTTAGGTGGTCGTGCTTCCAACACTGAATACACTAACGCTGTCATCTCCGTAAGTTGAAAATATTGTATGATTTGTGATTCTTTCATACTCATTGTTTTTTTTTTTATTATTATTATTTAGAACTTGAAATTTTAAGTAATTTAGCCATTGTTTACTTTTAGAAAAGAGAAAACAATAATAATTTGTAATAAAGTATAAATATAAATGTAATTTGATCTCTCTTGTTTATAAAGATGATAACGACACCAGAGACTTGCACTTTATTGAGATAGGTATTACACTCTTGTAGATTAGTGTATTCCTAATCCAATGATGTCAAGAAAATAAAGTTGTTCTGTCTTTTCTTTTCACTAGGTGGCGCTGTTCATCTATACTATATGGATCAAGCAGTTTACATTAGGTAGCGCTTGGAAGTGCTAACATATCACTTTGAATTGCCTTGAACCAGCAACTATTTAAGCTCTCGATTTTTTGAGGGCTTCTACACCTGGTTCTCTATTCCTACTTGCGTTACCAGTGCAAAAATCCTGATTCTTCAAAGGTCTCTCGAATAGCACAAATTTTGTTGGTCAAAATCTCACCACTATGAAGAAAAACACATCAACATTTTTATAGTATTTAGAAGCGACTAGTTTACAGTCTTGGCTACAAAAAAGAGCGTTACCGCTCCTCTGAAAAGACTATAATACTGAGGTGTGTAAAAAATATTGTAAGGGTGGTATTTAAAAAGTATATACAAAGCTGAAGGTCCCTAAGGAGATGGCTAGGTGTATTTAGAGCATATCGATCAACCACTTCACCTTTTTTAGGTGTTCATATAGTAGGAACAGGATTTAATATGCGTTTATGGCACTATGTAACTGCTATTATATGGACTGTTTACGCGAGAAATTGCTACAAATAACAATTCAAGGTTTTCTACGTTAAAGTAGTCATGGCAGTCCGAGAAAGACAAGCTTGCTTCAGCAAACAGTCATGTATGAGCACCTTCTATTATTATTTCACGTCGTCTATCCTAATTCTCTTGGAAGACAAGAAAAGCCGCAAGTAGCTGGTATTGGCTTTCTTTCACTTTCGTTAACCCCATCTCTTGGTCTTACTTATGGCTTGCCTGCCGGGTAGTCTACATAACAGTATAGTTTATCAAAGGACATTTCAGCCCGTTCGGAATCACATGGTTGTTTATACCTGCCAAACGCTTGTCAATTTAGATTTGTATACAAAGCCCTTGCGGAAGGACAACCATGAAGAATGCTTTTCTTACACCCTTTTTGTATTTTAGCCCAACTAATGAATAACTACCTCCTAAAAAATTCTGTGACAAAACTTGGTGCCGTAAGATTCTTCTAACAATATCGCTGCTCCTCCTGCTATGTTGATCTAGCCAGGTGTTCTTTTCTTAGAAGTGCCAGTAAAGGCGGTTGAACAAGTGAATGATCTTTTTTGTTACACATCCTGGGACACTTGGACCGATACCTTCTCGATATTTAAAGCAAATGGAAGGCAGTTTCCGTGATTTTAAAACCCTCATAAAGCCAGTTACTACCAGAGAGGAATAAGCCATTTTCATCAAATCAATCCTGTTGGCGCCCTCCGAGTAGAGCTACCATTGTATTTGGTCATCTGTTTGTCCAAATGTAAGTTAGTCTAGCATTTGCCTATGCCTGCGTACATAATGGCTCAATTGAAAATTCTATAGCGGCTCCCCACTACTTCTAGCTGTACGTTTTCTTCAAAGGATCTGATAAAGCCTCAACGGAGTGGAAGAATGATTTATTGGTATTTTTGCTCTGTAAAAATGAAAATTAACGGAGATTCACTGCATGTACCTTTTTTCTCAGACCGCTATTATTTCCAGCGACCAAACTTCAAGAAAGCAATCGTATAGAAGGATGACTCCAAGGAAATGTCTATACTGAAATATTTAATACCATGCTTATGTTCAACACGTATTGTGTAACGGGAATGGAGATATCATTAAAAGGTCTAAGTGAACTAATACTTGTCACCTTTATTTGTTTTGACATAATTGGGCGTCATACTAGCAGCATAAAATGCTTGAATAAAACAAAGAAAATAGGCTACGATTAATTAAACATCAAAGCTGATCTTATTCTTTTTAAATGTGGAGGAGATAGACCTGCTTAAATGTTACTTACATGGACGAACATAGTGCCTGAAATTCTTTGTTAAAACCTCATTGGATGGTTTAAACGTATCATGATCTATTTTCAGTAACACGAGCTACTGTCATATATTGTTCCTTCACGATTTCTTTTAAGCTCATTCCCTCCCCCCTTTTTTTTTGGCGTTACATGGTAGCATGACTTATGGCTTTTCAAACGAATTTGTTGATTTACTAAAAAAAAAAACTTTTTCAAACAGGCTGTACATTTTTATTTACTCTACGGATCCTGTCCCGCATGTCAACAACAACAAAGCGTGCATTTTTGTAAACAGCTGACAAAAAAACTCATTTTTTTTATTGACAAAAGTAATTTTTACTACCTTAAAATTGACATTTTTATTATAAATGTCGTTTACGTTGGTATAGTTACCCAATCCAATTAAGAGGAAAATGGTTGCTATAGAGAATATAAGATAAAAAAAAAGTAGGGAGTTGCATTGATTTCGTGTAACCAATATTATTTTTGAAACGCCAAAGGACAACAACATGGCATGAAGTTTCGTCAAGAAATACCTCAATCGTTTTTCCCATCCTCTATGTTCAATATATTGATTGTGAATTTGTTGTTTTTGTGTCTTTTTTTTTTTTCTTTTTCTCTTTACTTTTCTAAACCTCCCCGAAAAAGTAATAATAATAATAATAATAATAATAAAATAATGTTGGCCCATTGGTGCTATCAGGTGTATAAAGATAATCGAAATCTGTTCCTTGGTGAATCCTTGATGCGCTGTATTCTGTGATGGTAGTAGCAGAATTGGCAGGTCTTCGGCTCGCCACTCAAGACCCATAGTCCGCCCGTAGTCAAGTTCACCCTTCCATAGTTTGAGAGTCAAGAAATTGTATTCGTTGTAAGACGGTGAGGCATAGTTACCAAGGGGAGTCGCCGCATCAGTACATGCTCCTATGATGATCGTAATTCCAAGGCAGCGACCGCTGGATCCCAATGTGGTGGGCGGAAAAAAATGTAAAAGCAAAGAAAAGTCAAATAGCTGCTTGAGGTATATCTTGTGTCTCCGCCAACATGAAAAAGGACACCTCATTCCTATTGCAATCTGAGGAGGGACGCTGCCCCTAACTACAAGCCAGTTTAATAAGATATATCCTCCACACCTGATTGGAACAGTACGGCAACCCTCCGATCGCAATAGATAAAGCCACAGGTAAAACATTTTTTATTAATCTATAGCATTAAAAACAGGTCACTAACTGATACCACTGCTCTTTTAATCCCTTTATTTAGTTTAGGGCAACAAGGTGTGCTTCTTCTTCTATGAATTCCTCCTCTTCTCTTGTCTTGTCTTCCTCTTGATCGATCCTTTTTTTTTTTTTGGTTTTTTTTTTTTTTTTTTTTGGGATCATGTATCTTTTTTAAAGTTTACTACCAGAGTACAAAAAAGTACCTAACATGTATATAGCATAATGTATTACTGGAAGAGGATGATGAAGAAGTAGTTGAAAAAAGCACAGCTTGTTGCCATGGTTGATGGTCTGTTGGCGTCTTGGTGCTTTGGTGTACAGTATTTTACTTAGCTAGTTGTTCAAATATCTTTTTTCAATAAAATTTTCGCCTTTGTGCAACCTTACACCTTATCTTCTTCTTAAACATCGCTTCTAATAAGACGTGTTTACAAAGTAATATATATATTATATGAGACAATATTACAATATTTTCTTCAGTGAGAAGTTATATAATATACTTGTTCAGTATTAACTGGGCATAAAAGTTCACACCTATGTTTACGTTGTTTCATACATCACCATCAATTAGGCTGTAACATATGACCTGCTCTCAAAGCAAAAAGCTTATGTCTTCCTCTTTTGGATAGGGCTTAGTAATACTTACACTTTTGTATGGATCGTTTAATAATAGGAATAAGAAGTCTTATCTCAACTCAAGGGTTATATTAATATCTTTAACTACAATATATTTATATCGCCATCAATACCAATTAACTTCGATGATTTAAACGTTTGCGGATCATCAGTGATATGTTTGAGCCACTCAATTGACGCTAAGTATCTATTTTAGTCTTCTTGATTTATGTTCGGTATCGCAAATAAACACTAGTGAGTAAGAAGTAAACAGTCGTTGCAAGAAAAAAGGTGAAATAGTACCAGGTTTGTTTCTACTTGCTATTTGAGACGGTAATGACAGACAGAAGGAAGAATAGATTATATAACAGGTAGTCTGATTAACTAACTGCCTGTAATTAATGAGAGAATGAGGTAATAAAACAGTTTTAACAGAAATAAATACACATCCTTTATCAAAGACAATTTTATAATGATATCGGTATACAGGAACATACCATTGAGTTACACTCCATAACCTCTTTGAAAGCCCAATCACGTGTTATCGAATCTCATTCGGAACAAAAAAGAAGCTTTATAAGTGCATTGTCTCGGCTAATAAAGAAAAAAAGCATTGACCTTACTATTAAATGGCTTTAAGTACTCTTTATCAATGTTATTTAAGTCTCGGTGATTAATTGAGCAAAACCCAAGCTGTCAAAACGAAGGAGCCAATCAGCATCATTGATCATGCAAAAAAAAAAAAATTATTCTAAAAATCACTGGCTTTATTAAAAAAAAAAAAATGGCATTTAATAAGGGAGTCACCAGTGAAAAAAAAAAAAATATCTATGGGCGGGGGAGGCAAGGCTTCTTGTGGAATTGCCCAAATGCTTGAAGGGCCACAAACTCGTTTTCGGTGACATCTACACCTTCATCTTGAGGATCCGTAGAGCCTTTAGATTCGTCCAGTTCTTCAATGGGGTTGAACAGGTCTTGGATGGACAGACGGCGGCGGGGAGGAGAAGAAGGACTGTTGCGATCACTCTTGAACTTGAGCTTTTTCCAAAGCGAAGGCAAGACCTCTTGGTGCTGGATGGTGGCAGCGCGGGGAACAGGGTAAGGTTGCCATCGGACCTCAGGAGCAGAGCGGCGACGCAAAGGCAGATCATGTTCAGAAGTCGACGAGGCCGAGGACAAAGTGGGAGAGTATGGCAAACTCGTCGTGCAGTAGAAGTTACCATAAGCACCATTTTGTTGGGAGTAGAAGGAGCTAGGGTGGGGCAAGATGATCCTGTCATTCTCGATCATGAAGCGGGAAGAGGGAGGAGAAGGCAAGCCAGTAGTAGCAGGAGCAGCTTGCTGGACAGGTTCTTGTTGGACTTCGGGACTCTCTTGCTCAAGTTCACTAGAGGACTCAAGTCGTTGAGCCTTCTTGCGGCCACGAGTACCACGTTTACCCTTAGCAGGAGCAGATTTGGGGCGGCGAGGATTCTTGGCCTTGCTGTGCGTTTGAGTGTGTTGCATCATGTTGTCATAGCGGCTGAACCTGCGAGCACATCCGGAAACAATACATTCATAGGGTTTCTAAGTAATCAAAAGCAATTAATTTTTTTGTAACAGGGAATTTTTGTTAATAGTAGCACTTACCTCACCTGTATGTTTTCTAAGAATAGAGAGAGAGAAAAGACTGTTTAGTACGACATGTCAAATAACAAAGTAGTATAAATATACGAACCTTCTATGACGAGCTAAATGTTCAGCACGAGTAAAAGTCATGTCACAAGAGTAACCAGTGCATACAAAGACCTTAGCCTTACCAGAGCGACCAGAGGTAGTAGGTTGGTTGGCGTAGTTCATGTCGTCTTGATCCTTTTGAATTGCAGAAGATGATGAACTAGATGAGGGTACACCAGAAGAGAGCAAGACAGAGACAGGCGAACCAGAAGAGGTCGAACCAGAAGAGGTCGAACCAGAAGAGTTTGGATTAGCGCTAAAAGAAGTCATACTTGATGTAATATGAAGAAGAGAAAAAGACAAGAAAAAAACTGGCGCCTTTATACCTTCAAAAAAAAAAAAAAAAAAAAAAAACACCAGGTATTACTCAAAAAAGTAAAAGTTTGTTCCTTCATTACTGCATTGTTCCAAAAAAAAAAAAAAAAATTCACTTCTGTCTAGTTTCAGGTATAACTCATAAGCTTCTTTAAAGACATAACAGACCCTATACTTTCTGATTCACTTTTAGTTTCAATTTCCTGGTAACTTTTCAACGGCGAAAAAAAATTTTTTTTTTCCTGATCTGCCTCTGATTGACAAAATTTCATGCACATTTAACCAGATAATAATTTCCCTGTCGACCTGTCAAATACTGTCTGTGAGGGCTCAAACAGACAACAAACTTCCTCTGATATATAAAAGTCATTGCATTTTAGTACCTTGCACAAAAATCTACCTAGGGAATTTTATTTATTGTGTTGTTTACTTGAAACTGGTTGTACTATGAATAGATTTTATATTACAGATTTGACCGTTCCTGAAGGATAGCTATTATAGCTATCAAATACCTGATTTGGTTTCAATCTTGCTTGCTGCTTATTAGGATGAAATATCAACACGACGATTGTCCAGATAGCAATGCACATGACGTTAACTACCAAAAAAAAAAAAAAAAGGTCTTAGACAAACGGGAATTTTTTCTTTGGGTAGGTACTTGCTGTTACAAATGATGAAATCAGAAGAAAATTTATGCTGGTTGATAGTTTTTGCAGCGGTCAAGCCATCTGCGCTAAGTAGGATAAAGCAAAATGCAAAGATGAATAGAGTGACGGATAAAAGTAGGTTGAGGTCTTGAAAGTAACGTAGTCGCGAAGTAATAAAAGGACCCTCTTGCTGCTCATTATTGTAGTGCTGGTTTTTTAAAAGTCGTTGAAAACGTAAATGTGAGACACCTCCAAGTAATGAAATAATCAGCATCTCTATTTACTTATTCAATACATAATCTATCTATATATAAAAGTGTGTATACCGCATCCATAAACAAGCTGAGGCATGATTTCCTTGTATGTGTAATCATAAATATCTCTGGAGAAATTGTACTGCAAGCATGGGAAGAGGATAATATTCACGAGGGTCCTATTATACAAGTTAGTGTATGACGGTATAATTCATGCTGTTCTTCATATATACATGAATATATAGAATTTGAATTCATTACTACTCATAAATTTTGCTTTTGCAACGGTATTTGCTAAATATTTCCAAAAACATTGCAATAAAAGTAATGTCCCACTATACAACAATACTCTATGTCAATTGCAGGGCCTAAAAGTTTTTTAGCTAATTTTAGTTTTTACATCTGCAAGGAGAACCCTACGCATAGACTATAATCTAATACAGCTTTATGTAAGCGCCACTGCCGGTTTTCTAGAATCAAAAAAAAAAAAAAAAAAAAAACTGTTCCATGTTATTTACCTGCTGGTAATACGAGGTTTTTGTCAGCTTGTGTCCACAAGTACTCAGGTTTAGTGACAATTATTCGAGAGGGTGTCTGCACAAAGCCTTCTTCGTATTTGACTTTACAGGATGTCATATCTTTCATATGATATGATAAATAAATTATTCTGCTCTTCGTATCTACTGCTAGTATTACCATAATATAATTGAAAGGGTATCATGATAAATATCAACAAAGATACAATTGCTTTCAAATCTCCATTTTTAAATCTCGAAGGGTATAAACATTGAAACCGGTCCGTTGTAAAGACTCGATGTATATACCAAATTAACAAATAACTTAATCCAACCGCTCTTTCTAATTTTCAGGTGAATACACATCTATGCTTATTCAACTTTGCCCTTACGTAAAAAACTAAAGTCGCTCAAGTGTGTCATCAATAAACTTGAAAAAAAAAAAAAAGAAAAAGAAAAAGAAGAATGGAAAAAAAATAAAGAAACATGTGGCTCCAATATAAACTCTCCTAATTCAAGTACTATAGGGGGAAGGGTAGAACTTACATTGCATTTAAGTTCTTTTTTGTCAACAAAAAGGAGAAGAGAATTGACAATTCACGTGATCAATTACCTTGCCCAATGCACATCACTAAGCAAAAATTTCAGGTTTCCCCACAGCAGAATTATTTCTTAGTCATTTTAAATTTTTCTTTTTTTTTTTTTTTCAACTTTCTTTTCATTTACTTTTTTAATGACAGGACAATCGACATCTGGAATTAGACAAGGGTAAAAGAAAAAAAAAAAAAAAAAAAAGGATATACAGTAAGAGTATTTTATTTATTCTGGTTAGGCACGAATTGGATCAACCCAAACTTGAAGCGTACCTTTTAAAGCATATTCCTGGATTTAAGGCACCCTTACATATTAGTCAATTTGCATTCGGTCAATCAAATCCTACTTATTTACTCAAGGATGGAAAGTAAGATAACAAACAGTAACTGTGTGTTTTATTCGTTACTAAGCATTTGATAGTGAACAGCAATATGTTTTGCGCAAAAAACCACCAGGAACACTAATTTCAAACACAGCCCATGCCGTTGAAAGAGAATACCGTATTATTCATGCATTGGGCACCATGACAGATGTCCCTGTTCCTAAAGTGTACGTTCTCTGTGAAGATAAACAAGTCATTGGTACGCCGTTTTACGTGATGGAATTCTTGAAGGGACGTATCTATGAAGACTGTCGTATGCTTTCTTTACCCTTTGAAGAACGTAAGCAACTTTGGTACTCTGCTGTTGAGACCTTGGCCAAGCTCCATCGTGTTGATTTCAAAGCGATTGGATTGGCTGATTACGGTCGTAATTCTGGATTTTATGATCGTCAAATAAAATCTTTGGGCAAAGTATCTCGTATGCAAGCTGCTGTCAAGGATGAAACGACAGGACAAGCAGTAGGTCCTTTACCCCAAATTGATGAAATGTTTGCATGGTTCAAACGTAATCAAGTCAAGGATCAAGCCACCATTGTTCATGGTGATTTCAAGATTGACAATATGATTTTCCATCCTACTGAACCACGTGTCATTGGTGTTTTGGATTGGGAATTGAGTACGATTGGTCACCCATTATCTGATTTATCCAACTTATTACAACCCTTCTATGTACCTGCCAGTCATGGAAGTGATAACGGAAATGGTGTAGTAGGTATGTTGGGTTTCAAGGATAGTAAAGAGCCTTTACCTATTCCTGGTGCCGATGAATTGATTCAACATTATTGTCATATCTTGGGCTCTCCCTATCCTATTCCTCAATGGAAATTCGCAGTAGCTTTTAGTTTCTTTCGATTGGCCGTTATTTTACAAGGTATTGCTGCTCGTGTGGCCAGAAAACAAGCATCCTCTGCACAAGCAGCTTCTTATGCTTCTCGGTTTAAACCTGTGGCTCAAATAGGGTTGGATATTGTGGACGAAGGTGATCTCGTAGATCCCAAGAGTAAAATTTAATTGAAATAAATATACTTGTATTCAAATCATTGTCATTGTTTTCATATAATTAAAATAAGTGGACTTGGGGTGTCTTTACTGGAGGACACATGAAAAGGCAGGTTAGAAAAAAAAAAAAGGGTAAAATAAAAATCTAGATGATAACATCATGTGTGTAGTAGCATTAATAAATAAATTCAAGGTCAATGCACGCACGCACACATGCCTGTTTCTCACATAACATATATATATATATATATATATATGTATATCCTGGCTCTCGGTTTTTTTTTTTTTTTTTCTCACTCTATCTTTCTTTTTTCCTATGGAGATATCTAAATTACTTGTTCATAATACCGAGATCATTACAAAAAAGACTTTATTACATGAAGAGAATAATAAAAAGCGCCATATATGCACTTGGACAGGATGCAGGAAATCATTCAGTAAATACTTGTCATTTCACAACAGCAGCAGACTAACATAATGTAGGTAGACCTTCTGATATGACAAGGCATTATCGTATACATACAAATGATAGGTAGAAAACCGTAACTATACATGCTATTTTTTGTTTTGTTCATATTTGTTATATGTAGACCTTACCAATGTCCATTGAGCTTTTGTGGGAAAAGATTCATTCAAGTATGTAACGACATATGAATAAAGAGACTATCCATTGATTTGTATACCTATTTAGAGATCAGCCTTAACAGTGCATCAAAGAACTCATTCAGGAGAGAAACCACATATCTGTCAATATCCAAGTTGTAACAAAAGTTTTGGAGATAGTAGCTCATTAGCAAGGCACAGGTTTGAAAAAGAATAAAAACCATCAATAATCCCTTACTGAATTGTTCATTAATAGACGCATTCATACACAAACTAGATCCTTTATTTGTCAAATTATCAACTGCAATAAAAGGTACGATTTCGATATAATAAAAAGACACTATATCTTATGTTTGTATACTAGTTACACCAAGAGGTCACATCTTACTAGGCATATTAAACGATGTCATATTCTTAAAGAAATAAAGTAAAATATGGAAATTTGCGATCATCGTTCATCTTTTCCCTTTCTCTCTATTTGTTTTTTTTTTTTTTTTTTTTTTTTTTTTTAAAGTTCAAGTCATATGGGGTATCACAGGAATTCGATCATGTCCTCTTTCTTTATACAAAAGCTCGGGATCACCTTAAAAGTAGATTAGAGTGTGGAGAGAAAATTTTTATTAAAATCATAGGTTATCATAGAGTAAAAGAAAAAAAAAAAAGGTATCTAATTAGAATTAAAAAAAATAGGGGGAGAGCCAGCTTGTAATGAGAGTAGTAAATAGTAATTCTTCTTTTTTTTGTTTTGGATTAAGAGTGTGTAATGAGAGAAGTGGAATAAAGGGAATAATAAAACCTCTATAGACAGTTTATAATTGTTCTAAAGGAATTCCAAATCTCTCTTGTATTATAAATCGTTTTTTTGTTTTTCGTTGGACATGGGTTTCTTGGGGCACATCCTAGAATAATTGAAGGTTAGTGATTTGACAATATCAATTGTTGCTATGACTACTACTTTACATGGAGTAATGACCCTTTTGACCACAGTGAATACAACGACCGTCAGACATATTTTTTGTGCTTATTTTTCTTTTTTTAAAAAAAGAGATTATTTGTTGTTTTTTGTTTTGTATAAAAGTTAAAGAAAAAAAGAGGGAAAATTGGAAAGAGGGGTCCTGCTATTTATAATGAACAGAGGTCGAATGCCGATCAATTCCGACACGTGGCGAGATTAAAGAATAAGATGATAGTAATATAAACGTAACGGAATATGTTTCGGCTTTTGAGGTAGAAAAGGGTATGACTGATATGAAACGGAGACAGTAAAATGTAAAAAAAAAACGTGTGCAAATGTAACATTCAAATTTATTGGTAATTAAATTGAAAACGAATCACAAAAAGGTTCCTTTATTAACAACATCTTTTTTTATTTTTTTACTTTCGTCACCAATGTGAAATAAAATCGTGATTTGTTGTTATGGAAACCAACGAGAAAATATAAATAAAATAAATAAGATCTAGGCTTTATCAAGAAGCATACTGTTGTAACATTTCTATATTTATATATATGAAGCAGATCGAGATAGCACTATAACTTTATCCAGCTCAAAAAAAAAAAAAAAGATTTTTTTATTACACCGTAAACAGCATTCCTTTTTAATGAATTGCACACCATTTACAAGCAGCATTACCAATCAATTTGAATATGGACAGTTTACTGACCGGGTGAATCCACTACGCAAGTAGCTACAATTATGGTCATTTTAAAAAAAAGCGCTGTTGCTTATTGAATTCCGCGTTTATTAATACAGGAAGCGGATAATATGACCTATTATTATAAATGTCATTATTTGCAGCTTTTAAATGTATCAAAGCTGACTAATTTATACCTCATTTCATCATTGAAAAAAAAAAAGGGGGGGCGTTGTTAATTTTGACATTTTTGTTCCTCCCTAAAAAAAAAACCTTTTTTTTTTTTTTTTTTTTTCGGGAAATGGTGTGCACATAAAATTTTATGCAAAACTTTGCTGCACTTGTTATTTTCTTCCCATACATGAATGCATTTCCCAGATATAAAACAAGAAAAGAAGAGTAATTCACCACCACCTCGTTTTACTTTGCCACCTATTCATGGTAGCGCCTTGCATACATCTACTCCTTTACCCTCATTTCAACATCATCACCACCAAACAGCACAACAAACATTTTCATATTCACCTTATCTTGAACACAACAATAATACAAATGGGCGAGAAGACTTTTATTTTCCAGTTTACGAGAAACAATCTCATATTTATAACAACCACTGGTTAGAAAGTAAGTCATTTATCTATTTAAACTCTTGTCTTATTTTCAAGTAGACTTTCCTAAATTAAAAAAGAAGAAAGATCTCGATGAACGAATAAAGAGAATTAATGACGAATTCCTTGAAAATAAAGAAATGTAAAAAGAAGAAACGTATACTCTTTTACTGTATTGACTTTATGATATAGTATCTACGAGGAAAAGTTAAAGCAGTTGCAAAATGATCTATTAGCAGTGAAACAAGGTAAAAATAACAGTAATAAGAATGCAATGTTTCTAAATTGTATTTAGGAAGCTATAGTACCTATGTAGAACGTATAGCTGACTTGGAAGAAAAACGGAGAAAAACAATTGATGATGCACGCTTAATGATGATCTACCAAATATCGTGTGTAGACCAAGCATTTCAACTTAAATCAAAAGTAGTTCAGGAAGAGTCTTTAGCCGAGAAACGAGAACTTCAACAAAGCATGTTTATGGTCCTCGAGGAAAAGCGAAAAAAGCTAAAGCAGGATAAAGATGATGAAGGCGATTTCTCGATACATGAAACAAGAAACAGAAGGCGCTTATTAAGAAAAAAAGGAGAGCCGACAACAATGACAAAAAGAAAACAAGATCATATCCTTTTTTTTTTTATAGTCAAATGAATTCGCTTTTATATATATATTGTAGCTCTATTTTATATAATCCTTAACGATTTCCACGCATGAGAGAAATACCAAATCATTTATTAAATGCTTTAAATCATAGAGTAAAAGAGGATTTGGACGCTGACTATCAAGCCATGAAAAAGAGATGATCATTATAATAAAAAATCATGTATGTTTAACGTATGCACCTGATCTTTTTCCTACTACATTACCCTCCATTTTTGTCAATCCTACCAAGAAATCACCCATTAGTTCTTCTGAATCTTCCGCGTGATGATCTTCTATACTATGCAATGATCTTGTATCTAAACAGCAAATCGAAGCTGGTCTCCTTTTATGAAGATCCAATGAGATTCGATGCTCGTGTAGTGTAATTACTTTAGGTGCTCGTTTAACAAAAGTAGATGTACTTTTCGATCTTCCTAACCGAGGTAATTCGTCTTCATCGTCTTCCATAGGTAAAGGTGTAGAATTGGATAAAGAAGGGAATGTAGTGGATATCATGGGTCGCGTAGAAGCTAATTGATGTGTACGTGGGTAAGTATGTGGACGTTGTTGTTGTTGTTGTTGCTGTTGTTGTTCACGAGGAGTTTGAGGTTGTTGTTGTGGAATAAGCCAATCTTTGGGTATATCTAAACTGTCCTCTTGTAATAATCGTGGGTTGGGTAAAACGATATGAGGTCGTAAAATAGCAGAATTACGACGCGGATTATCATATTCTTGTTCATCTTCATCATCTTTTGTAGTTGAATGATGAGAACTGATTGATGTTGACCGAGAATGCGTATTATTGGTTGTAGAGGAAGTCGTAAGCGCGTCTTGCTGAGCATGTAACATAAGAGAAAGTGGATCATCCTTCAAGAATTCAACAGCACTCTTCATTGTAGTAATGACAAAACTATAAACTGAACCCTCCATCATTCGTGCCAATCGATAGTGTTGCATGTAATATATTAAACCAGCGATACGAGGTACATTACTTTGTACAATCACGAAAGCTAATAAAGGAATCATTTCATCTGAAGTAACCGAAGTATCTAAATAGAATTGAGTATAAAAGACTAAAAGGGGCGTACATTTCTTACCACTGTTTCCATTGCCATAATTTTGAACATAATCATGTACAGCTAAAGAAATTAAATCCAAAGTTGATTTAATGACGGCTAGCTTTTCAAGTGGAGTAAAAGCTAATAATTTCGAAGTTGATTTGTAAGGTTCTATCATGGTGGATAAATCAGAATTAAGTCTTTGAAAGTGTTGAATGGCCTCTTCAAAGCAGGAACGATGCATTTCAGAAATAGGGTATCGAAGTGAGTATTGAGAAAGAGTAACTTGGGAATAATTCAAACAAATGGTATCAATATAAGTGTCTTGTGAAGAAAACAATGACTGCAATGACTGTATCCAAATCTTCTTATGCAAGAAACTCATCACCACACTAAAAAAAAAAAAGACAGGTAAGCAATGATCCTATCATCTTTTTTTTTTCCTCCTTTCTCTTTTTCTTTTTACTTTTACTTTTCTACTAGTTCTAAAAACAAATCATGCTCAGAAGGTGTTCGACAAGATTCTTGTAATAGTTTGTTTCTTTCCAGTATTGTCTAATCTTACTTTTTTTAGTCCTTATACTACCTATGCATATATATACTGTACCCTATATGTCTTCATATACATGTGTTGAATTCTTTCTACTGTAACTCGATTATAGCCTTTAATATAAACATAAGAATCTGTAAATTCATGTACTGCCAATCTTAATTCATAAAGAGCATCCAAATTCTCGGAGAACATACTGAGAAAGTCCAAATCACTAACCAGAGACAACTTAATAAGGAAAACTACTACTACTCCTGTTCCCTTACCTTCTTGAATTACGTATAGGTGGAATGGTAATATTATGTTTATAATGATGTTTATGTTTCTATGGAAACAAATGTTAGTATACAACAAAACAATGAAAAGAAAGCCTATTACAGGCGGTTCGCCTTCTAATAATCGATCAATCAATAACAACTTGATCTTTTTCTTTTTCATACAAAAGGTTTCTTCGTCCATAATATGTACAGTTCTTTCTTCTTTATATCCCATAATAGTAGTAATAATAGGCTGGTCAAGTGCGATAATTTTTTGCTTTTGTTTAGTAGACATGTATTGTCCACAGAAATAAGGAGAAGGTTGAAAACAATGAGACTCTAAAAAAAAAAAAAAACCTTATTTAGTCCCTCTATAATTTCATTTTTTTTTTTTGTTTTACCAATAATATCTTTAGTAATAACAAGCCCTTGTATAGAAGTGGAATGAGGTATACAAACAATTGTTGATTCGCAAAATAGAGAATGAAAATGAGTTGTCAAGTGCTTATAAAAAAAGTTTTCATCAATAGATTCCACTTCTAAAGGTTCGTTATTAAGAATACTAGAAGAAGTGGTGGGTGTTAAGATAGGTGAAATGGGTTCATTCTTTTGAATTAATGAAGTCAATGTTGGGTAATTGTCTTTTTTATGAAAAAACATGTAGTTTATTTGGGGTAGAAAAAAAAAAGAAAAAAAAAAAAAAAAAAAAAAAAAAAAAAAAAAAACAAACAAGTGATGATGATACAAGTAGTACAAAAGGGGACTCTTTTCTTTATTGCAGAAAAAAGGAGGAAATTACAATTTAGTTTCTTTCTTTGTTACTTCTTCACATAAACGACGCATATCTCTTAATGATTGCTCAAGAGATACCATGAACTCTTCTGTAGATACTGTTTCTGGAATACGCTTGGATTCTATACCAAATTTAACTAAATGAGGAGCAGGCATGTAATTGATACCATAACCATCTTTATACACAGCACCAAAACCAGTTCCCATCAATCGAATACCTGCATGAAGTCCAGAAGTAGATAGTCGCCATGTTTGTGACTCAAAATGAATAGGGTCTTTAAAGATGGGATGCACAGGAACACTTTCTATTTCGCCCTTCTCGTTCACCATTTGATGATCCATATTTAATAAACGAAGCACCAAGAGATGTCGGTCACATCCATGACCATCGCTAGCCACTTGGGTATACTTGCGATGAGCATTAGCTGCCTTACTCAACAACGTGTATTTCTCATTCGCGCCTATATGAGTCTGATCAAAAGCTTCCACAAATGCTTTGCTCTCTACACTCACAGTACGGATCGTTTCCGTACGACCCCGCAGATAGCTTCGTGTGGACGCCGTTTCATAGGTCGCTGTCACCTTCTTATAAATACGATAATAAGCCAATTGCAGCGCCATTTGGAAATACGCGTCGGGGGGAACGCGGCCTACTTTTTTGACCCAATCTGTACCATAGTCCTTGAAAATCAAGACATTAGAGTCCGATAAAGCTGCAGTCTGGTCTGCGTCCTTTTGCGCCTCTTTAAAGTAAGCATCCAACACTGCATCTGATTTGAAAGACAAATGCTTGACATGATCACTGCTGTGATTGTTCAATTGAATAAAGCTGCTGGATTGAACAGATCCCTGTACGGGCACTTGCAACATGTAATCAAAGATATAGCTTACAATCAAGGCATCGACAGGAGAATGTTCACCTGAAAAGCTTGTCATCCCGTTATTTTCGACGATCAAGGTGAACGATTTATCAAACCAACGATTGTGGCCATTTCCGAGTCCTTGGTGTCCACAAAAAGCGGTTTTTGTCCATGAGGGAATATCGGCTCCATTTGTATGGTCGTCCAGGGCCACAGCAAACAAAGCGGATTCAATTTCGGTCAAGTGAGCTCTGTGTGTAATAGGATCAAGAGTCAACAAATGGTTACGTGCCGTCGTCCAACGATCTCTTTGCCATGAAGTCAATAAAGGAACAGGAGCAGAAAGATGGTTAGTTTCTGTTAATTGGGTTACATCAGCAATCAAGGAGAAAAGTGCACTAAAAAGAAATACAGATAAATAACAATCTTATGCAGGCGTGTATGTGTGTGTGTTTTTTTACTTTTCAATTTCTTCAACGGTGAGTAAGATCCATATGTCTTTTTTGATTTCTTTATAGACGTTGAGAGTATAGACTTGATCACGAACGAGGACAATGATATGTCGAATATCTTTGGGGTTAGCTTGGACAAGTGTATCACAGTGATGTAAAGGAACACGCGTAACAGAATACATACGACTGTATTGCCACATACATTGAGGTTTATTTCCTCTCAACACATCTGCTGGAATCTCTTCCCTACGCGTTTATAAGTTATATGAAGGGGGAAAAGCAGGAGTTTCTTACCTATCAATCATTTCTTTGAATTCTAAACCACGACGTATCATATGAGCAGCTCTTTGGACTTGAAATTGAGAGAATTGACCAGACACTTTAGTGGTAAGTAGTTCTTTTGGATGGTTTTTATCTGCTTGACCAAGAATATACCAATTACTATTGACCATGAGAGGTTCTCTCCATTCCAAATAGGCTTTTTTTAACCAAAAGTTATCTTCCAACCAATTAGTAGGTGAAGTACGATCAATATCAATGAGCCGTTGTTGAAGTGATTTAGATAGTTCACTGTTTAAGAAATCGTGTACAATAGCAGTGGTCTTTTCATGCTCTTCTTTAGTTTGTAAGGGAATAAGTGACTTTAAATAAAGATCACAGGTTTCTTTAAGTGAAGGAATTGGTAATCGAGGTAGACTATGTTGTAAACTAAACGTTGGGTGTTTCATGGTTCCTTTTAAAAGAAGAAGAAAAAAAAAAAGGAAAAAAGAAAAAGGAAAAAAAAAAAAAAAAACAAGGAGGTGCTCGTATTATTATAATACGCACAAAATAATTCAGGAACACTTCAGATATTTGTATTATGTATTAGTATGTGCTTATTTGTTTTCATGTGAATTTCAGATTTACATGAATTTCACCCACGATTCAATCGGCGTCTTTAACAAAAAGTTCAAAAAGTGTGAGCATGAAAAAACATGGTGATTGGTTGAAATTTGTTGATTTATATTACATAACTTTTGTTCTCAAGAAAAGAACTGTATATTCCAGGTTTTAAGATTAATACAGAAATAGTCGCTGTCAAAGATGACCACCAGCCGTACAGAAATCTGTTTCTCTAAGGGTAGTACTACTAAGTAGCCGTGTTACAAACAAAAACAAAAAATCCCTTATACTATTACACCCTTAAACAATACGCATTTGTTTTTTTTTTTAATATGCAAAAAAAAAAAAGGAATAGTAGTATCGGTACGGTACTATAGGTACCTTATTACTGCCTGCTAGCTCTGTAATACACAACCTACGTTTTATCTCTGATCTGCCTAAATATAGAATACTCTTGTGATCCACGTGAAGTCGTATCCTGTGCTATAGCTCAGCAAAGGAAATGCGAATACATGCACTTTTACTTGAAAAACGTGACAAGGCATCTACCATTCCTCTGTTTTATCAATCTTATAGCGACACGTTACTGTGACTATTCATTACCTAATAAAGGAAAATGGAATATTATTGCTTGCGTCATTGGCTACAATAGTCAACTTGAAAGCATTGATGAGATTTTTCTAGTTCTTTTTTTATGTACATAATGTCGACGTTTAAAGATAGAACTAATGAATTCCATTCCATGTGTGAGCGTATTCGATCTCGAACGACGAATTCTATATCAGAAAGAAGAGCATTATTATCTTCTCCAGAACCATCTGTACCAAATAAAAAAAAGTCGAATCATACCCGGTCTGAATTTTCCCTAATGGCAGCTGAAATTAGCAAACAAATAACAAACACAGCAGCAAAACTAGAAAAATTAACAAAGTGTAAAGGAAGATGTCTTTCTCTATCTCCTTACTTACATGGTTTGATTTTTATAGTGGCAAAAAGAAAAACATTATTCGATGACAAGCCTATTGAGATTAGTGTAAAAATGATGATTATGCTGTGAGAGAAACAAGTATACTGACAGCAAATTTAGGAATTGACGTTTATTATTAAACAAGACATTGCAAAGCTAAACAAACAAATTGCAATGTTACAAGAATATACGAAACATCAGAAGCAAGTTTCAAAACAAGCTACAGAACACACTTCCAATGTTGTTGTTGCTTTACAAAGTAAATTAGCAGACACTTCAATGACATTTAAAGATGTATTGGAAATTCGAACAGAGGTATTTTTTTTTAGATTGTGACTTTAGAAAGGCATTGACAATACATGTGTAGAATATGAAACAATCAAAGGATAAACGAGATCAATTCTTATTTACAGCAGCCGAACAAACTACAGATCCAGTGCTCGGTATATATAAGGGACACATACATGGAATTGAAATTAACCTCGTTTTTTGCTGAACGATAGCTAATTCACCTTTGATGAAATCTCGTAAAAAAGGATTAGAGACAACACCAATACACCAACAACAACAATTGCCAGAGAATGGAGAACAAGAGTCTACACTATCACTTGGTATACCTATTATTACTCAACAGCAACAACAAGAAATGATGGTTTTAGAACAAGATAGATATATCGATCATAGATCCAACGCAATAGAAAGTATAGAAAGCACAATAGCAGAACTCGGTAGCATTTTTCAACAATTAGCAACCATGGTAGCAGAACAAAGGGAAACTGTTCAAAGGTAAAAAAAATAGAACTCGCTGTTTCTTTCTATAATACTTAAGATATGGCTTATATAGAATCGATCAAAATACTGATGATATTGAAATGAATGTAATGGGAGCACAAAGAGAATTATTAAAATATTATACAAGCATTAGTTCAAATAGATGGTTACTGTTTAAAATATTCATAACCATTATCTTGTTCTTTTTAGCTTTTACTTTTATTATGTAATACAACAAACATCTGGTGACACAGCAAAAAAATAGATTAATACCGTTTGATTTAAAATAAGTACAACTGTATCACTATTGGTTAAACACGATAGTTTCAGCAATACTACTGCCTGTCGTTTGAATTGTGATCTGCAATAAATTCGGTTCCTCAAACTCATTTTTTTAGTATTTGATATTATTATCCTTCTATACCATACCAAATGTATATGTAGACACTGGGTTTAGAACGTAATACATAAGAGATCAAGACAAGTTACTTTGATTAATATTTACCTTAACTTTCTTTTGCTCTCAAAAGATTTATGGTCAGTGGAAGCGTTTTGATTTATGTGTCTCTTTTTTTTTTTGTTAAAAACAAGCTTGCTTGTACAATATCCTACATTTACCTCTTCAAGCTTTTTCAAGTGTTTGGTACAACTTAAATGGGTTTTGTCTATGGCGTGTTATGATGATTCTATGATCTACCACTTTTTTTTTTTTTTTTTCGCTCAATAAATTAAAGGGTAAAACAAGTCAAGAAGTACAAGTAAATTGAATCTATCAAGATAGAATATTTATTATGTCTAATTTTCAGTGTTTCTCACTGAGGTTTATTTATTGGTTTATAGCGGTTTAAATAGGGGAAGTGTGTTTGGGGTTGTCAATAACCTACAATGAGGATAACATGAGATGCCTGTGTATGAAAATCATGTATTGATCACTTACCTCAACCCAATAGTTATCAGGATCAGCAATAAAAGCAATATGCTTCATAGAGCCATCAGTTAGTCTCTTAAGGAACTTGACGTTGAGAGATTCAAAGCGTTCGCAAGCCTTTTGAATATCATCGACAACAATAGCGATATGACCAAAACCACGACCGGGATCAGAGTTACCGTTAGAGTAAGCAAAATCAGGTTGATCTTCAGTACCCCAGTTACTAGAATGAACATTAGAATATAAACGAGCTCTGTTAATAGAGAGTACTTACTGGGTTAATTCCAAAACACCAGGCATACTGAAAGCTAACTTGTTTCTTTCTTCTTGGCTTTCAGGAAGAGAATCAACATAAGCTAAAAAGTAGAGAGTGAATTTACCAGCAGGCATATCGCTCTTTGTAATGAGCCTAAACACCATTATCATTAGAAAATTGTCCCTTTTACCACGACTCTACAATGATACTTACTTCATGCCGAGAACTTCGGTGTAGAATTGAATAGAGGCCTTGGGATCCTTGACACGGATCATGGTGTGGTTGAAGATATACTTGGAGGGATTAGTAGACATTTTTTGCTTGAAGATATTTTGTTTGAAGTAAAAAAACTTGTAGGTTTATATATGCTTCTTGCAAACTCAGATGTCAGTCAATGACGAAATTTAAATGCATTTCGTGTAACGTGGCTGCCTGACAAAGCAGCCCCCCTTTCCCGCTCAACTTGTAATCCGATCAAAAAATGAAGGCTTGTCGCGATCATGATTAATAATAAATGGGATGATTATATAATGGTTGGCTTTCCAAGGTGTACCAAAGTTGGTAAAATCATCCATATTATGTGAATTGAGGCTCTGTACTCTCCAGTAATGACTAACTGATAAGAGAGGATAAGTAGGGTATAGAAAGAGATTTATCATGTAAATAGAGTGTATTTAAAAGCGTTGAATATCATTTTGGACGCGATCATATTTTAAGAGAGACTGGAGTCGATAGCTTATGAAGCGCAGATATGGTTTGTCAATCAGTTTGCTTTATAATATTCATTGAGCGTTTCAACAAGGAAATTAACCAGTCTTTTATCAACCACAGTTTTATATGTGGAGTATCGATCCTGATGAATGAGAGATTTTTTATAGAATCTAACCATGTAAGAAGGTGATGGGTTTCCATTCAAACTTGTTTTCCGAGTATTTTGCTCGAAAGCACTCGGCAAATTTTTTTGGCGTCAAAACGAAAGAGCTGTCTTTAAAACATTTGTCTAATAATATCAGCGAAATAAATAAACGATACCAAGGATTTTTATTATGTACTATTCATACTTATTTTCAATAACTTCATGTAAGTATTCACTGGGATTCATATATAGATACTTTACTTTTGCATTAATATCTCCTTTCAACTTTGATCCTTCTCTCTTATTCTTTTAAGTTTTAGTGGGGTTAATTAATTTGAAAATAAAGTGCAAATATTTATAGAACAACTGTCAAAGTAGACATCAATGTTAAATTCAAATCTGTTATATCCCCAAAAAAAAAATAATTGCTGCTAGGGTATATTATAAACGTTGTTAAACAATAAAGAGAAGCATTATACTTTAATACCAGCATAATATGACGATTCACATCACGGTTTCATTTAGCTTAGGAAAACATTTAGATGATTCTAAACATGAAAAACAGTTAATAATTTGATGTAATGAAAAGTCGATCAAAGTAACACATAATCTATGGGGCATGAAAGAAGGCTACAAAAAAATGATGCCTCTAATTTTATTGGCTAACCTTTTTTTTTTTTTTTTTTTTTTTTTTTTAAAAAAAAAAAAAAAAAAAAAAAAATATGTATCGTGAAGAAGGGAACGAAAATACCAAATATATGCCAACACAGCAGCAGCAAGGCGACCAGCAGCAGCAACAGTATTTTGATCATTTTTCATTCAATGAACTTCCAACTGACTTTTTAAACTCTCAGCAGTTCAACTGCAGCGAACTTTTTAGTAGTGATCCTTACCAATGGGACATGTATAACTTAAACCAAGATCCGCTACAAACTATGAATCCTCAAGACGCCATTTTATTTTCTGATCCCAACTTTCTTCGCCAGCATCAACTATTACAACAAACCGAAATGACTTCACCTCAAAACGAACATCACCAATTTGTTGATAACAACGATAAGAAAGCTCAAAAACAACAGCACGAATCTACTACTACTGCAAATAGGACCAATCAAAAATCTGTGCCTGAAACAACCGAGGACACTGCTAAAAAAATCGATCATCAACGCCGTCTAAATGAATTACAAGCACGTTTTAGAGTGAATCAATCTCCTAATAAGTCTAGTTCTTTTTCAAGCAACAGAAAAGCCCATCAGAAACTATCATCATTAGCGTCTACATATGAAGTCCCTAACAGCATTGAAATACCTTTACATCAACCAACATGGACAATGATGGCTGCGCGAACACCGCCTCCCGTGATAAGCATTTTTTCTGCTAAAAAAGAAGAAAAAGAACAATTTCTCTCCTCTTCCCTTCCTTCCTCCTCCACACGTACTATGCCTATTCAAATCCAACGTGTTTCTCGACCCAACCATCCACTAAACATGGACGCAGCTTCTTTCCAAAAGCGCCTCGATGATGAATTGATTAAAATTGATTTCGACGATATCACTGTCTCTGAACTAAAGGACATGTTGAAGCAACGAGGTAAACCTGCTACAGGTCGGAAATCTATTCTTGTTCAACGTTTGCAAGATGAAAAAGCATTGGCTGAGAAAGGTAGGCATAATCGACATTCATTACCTATTGCAAGCAACCATCACTATGTAGATCAACAACCAAGATCATTCCATGAAGGTTATGAACAAACATTACCTCTTGGTTCTCCTGGAGGTCAATTAAGTCGCTCTATTGCGAATATGCATATTGGGTCACCACGTCATTACTCGCCTTATTCTTCCCCTCGATCACCCAAGAAGCCGCCCTTGTTTGAATATAGCACACAGTCTGCTACGAGTCCTACTATGGACCCAACACGATTGACACCAGGTCCTTATAATACAAAATCGTACAAGCCAATTACGTCTTCTGCTTTGGCTACACCAGATTGCGAAGATGAAGATATCAACCCATTTGACGCCTATTATGGTGAGGCGTCATCGGCCAACACGATGAAAGTTGAAAACGACAGTCAGCAGTATGATAATAGCTTGGATTGGGCGAGTCTTGAATTATTGCTGCAGGACCAAAGTATGTATAATAATAACTAGGATGAAAAGAAAGAACTAACAAATACGTATGACATAAAATAGAAGGCATGGATATGAACCAACTACTTTACCATGATGGTGGTACATATCCTATGAGCTACACTAGCAACGATGGGCAGCATTTATCGAATGAACAATTCTTTTCTTTCCTTAATAACAGTCCGTCTTATAATTTCAAATTAGATGAAAGTGTGTTGAATAATAAATGATCATAAATTATTATTAATGCGCCTTCTGGAATTTGTGCTCTTTACTAATCAAAAAAAAATTAGTCATATGGCTCAGCATAGTTTTATATAAATACAAAGCGAAGAGTTTCCCTTTTTTTTTTTTCATTATTATCCATAGAATAAAACAAAACAAAATGTCTTTCCAAGAACCTCAAAACCTCAACGAATTCCAAGCCTTAATTCAAAACAATGATTTGGTCGTTGTTGACTTTCATGCTGTTTGGTGTGCACCTTGTAAGATAATTGCTCCAACATTAAAGAAACTTGCTGAATCAACACCTCAAGTTGTCTTTGCCAAGGTCGATGTCGATGAAGTTGGTGATGTTGCTGCTGATCAAGAAATTCGTGCCATGCCTACCATTAGATACTTTAAAGGTGGACAACCATTTGGAGAAGTTGTAGGTGCAAACTTGCATCAAATTACTGCAACTCTCCAAAACTTACTAAATGAACCTTAAAAAGATCCTATTATCTACTATACCTTTCATTAATTACTTGATAATAAAACAATAGAATGTATTCACTCTTGTCACCCAAAATTCCTTTTTTTCCACTTGGGAGATTATATGCAGTGCCTTTTGTTAACGTGCATTGTTATACAAGTGCTTTTAAACAACTTTGGTTACTCCCGTACATGCAAAACAACCGCACCTCTATTTTTTCTTGAGTAGAATCAATTTTTAGATGACTGTTTACATTATTTTTTTGCTATGATATTAGACTTGATCTGAGTAATTTTATTAGTAAGAAGCCCCTCGCAGAATTATCTTTGGTGACTTTTATACCCATATAAACTATTTAAAGTTTAGAAGGATCACCGTCAAATAGCTAGTAGGAGCGAGAACAAAACCACATACAGTCGACTCTTTAATTTAGATCATTGTTTTTAGAGAAGAAATATTTGATCAATAATAACACTTCTTGATTTTTGATAAGATATTAAGAAGAGAGGGTAAAAACGGCTCGACAAAAGAAAAGAAGTGCGACTCGGACAAGAAAAAAATCACGTGACATTTAGAGTATAAATTTATGCTTAAAAACTTTTTAACATGAAATTGCGCGGTTGGTTAAGTGGTATAATCTTCGCCTGCCACGCGAAGGGCCGGGGTTCGATTCCCCGACCGCGCATTGCTTTTTATGAAAATCATGGGGTGCGTGTAGCAAAACGCGAATTTTTTTTTTTTTGTCCATTTGCGCGCGCGCGTGGCTTTCTTTCGTGTATTTTATTTTTTAATAAAATCCACCAATCAGATTCAAGCATTCCAATTAACCTTAAACCAAACAAACTTTTGACATCTCCAGTTACTCATTTCATGTCGAGTGACAACCCACCTCCAAAAGAGCCCTCATGGACTACCATTGTTTCGAAGAGCCTACGAACTAAAGTTCCACCACTCCGCCGACGAGTTGACATTGCTGGAAATCGGGAATCTTACGCCGTGGATGTCATGTTTGAAGATCCAGAGATCTCGGAATTTCTTCGTCACCAGCGTGCTCTATCAATTGTCAAGTCAGCTATTCAACCGGGGGCAGTTATATTTAGTTTGCCTGCTCGCCTGTTCTCACATCAATCGGAAGCCTACAAATTGGTCGTTAAACAGTTGGGCCCTGTAGTAGGAAATTTTTTCAATCCCCTCTCATTGAGAGGTTCCAGATCTCGCAATGATTTGGTATTTTCTACCACCTTTCGAGAAAGGGAAGCATCCGATTTGGCATTAACGGAAGGAATTATTGTTGACGGTGTTCAGTACAAAGCCATCCCCTACAAGGATAAGACCACCTCGAATGATCATATCAGGGTGAACCTTACTCTAGATGTTGTCAATGAAGATGAGGAACTTCTTGCCAACCTTCAAGCATCTATGGC
>JNEK01001257.1:0-48305 GCA_000697295.1 Mucor indicus B7402 | reverse complement strand
ATCATTCTTATCACAGGAGATACTTAATGTGCTTTCATGAATAACGATTATATGTTTATTATGCAAGATTAGTTTATCATCATAGGCGATTTATAACATTACCATACAAATAATGCACAGACCATGATCACAATAAATATATATTACTTACCTTGGATATAGTAGAATGTCTTAGAACTTCACTTGGAATACACGCAACACGATAGAGTACGTAAGTACAAGACTACGTGACCTAGACCGTAGTATTGCTACGCCCTGAACCTGAACTAGCGGAAGCCGAGTTTAATTAGCTCATACTGAAGCTTAGCTGTCAAGGATACGTACTGCTTCTTACGTGGCCATAATATCTACTGGATCAAGCCTGCGCTATCATGAATCAAGAACGACTAAACTCTGCGGACAAACCTGCGGTATTTTCACACACTTCTTACTAGTAATTCGTATTTTATTGGTACTGAACTTAAATAACTCAGAGCAATTTTTCTACTAAAACCAAATTTGGTTTGACTGATGAATCTGCCCTTACTTTTAATAAAGGATTAACGGAGACTCATCTCGATTAACCGCCTTTTACAAATTATCGATTCATACAGCCAATTATTACACGTCTCTTAATCGAAAAACTGATTAAAATACAGCATCTTTCTGATTCAACGCCTCTGCTTGTGTTGAAATTTCGTTATTCTCATAGTTATGAAACGAAAGACGACTTTCACCATAGGAGCAAAACAAAGTATAAATTGAGATACTATTCATTCGAAGTGCGTTGACCGATGTAGACGGTATGGGGCATAACGAGACAGTAATTTTTCGGTAACCAGCATAAGAAAGGATATTGCTGGCAAGTATAACAAACGGTACTTGAAAGCTTGGTAAAGCGTAATGTTTTTTGTGCGGTATATATGGTTTCAAACGCTGAAAAAAGCATGATGCAAGCTTTAGACTCCTCTGTATCTACATCATTAGAAGAGCACCCCTTGTTCAAAGCGAAGACAGTCAAATGAGTGTCGTTCATAAAAAGCAAGTGTTTCATCAGACCTTTTAATTGGTTCAATCGTCTACGAGTTCGATCATTGTTTATTGGAGCCTGTTCATCTTCTTCTCGAAGAACTTCTTCTTCTAGTAGCACGTCTTCATAATATACAAAAAAAAAAAAAAACAAATGCTCGTATTTAAGAAAACCCTACACTTTCGGGTTGATATGAAGCAGTACTACTTGATGAGGGAACCTTTCTTTTTTGACCAACTTTTGGTTGTTTGATCTAAAGTTTAAAACATTCTGTCAGTAAGCCAAACATCCATAGGATTAAGAGTTTCCCTGAGTTGCGTAAAAGGCATTCTTGTTATTACAGTAGCCAATTTGTCGCTTACAGTTGCTAATTTTTGTTCCATCTTTGGTGTTTCCCTTCTCCAGCCGCAAAAGTTTCTTCATAAGTTCCTTCAGCTTATATTCAAGACCCCAAATTGAGTACGTAAAGATGATACATAATCTGACGAGAGGTCTTCCAAGTTTGTAAAAGTAAACATTGAGTAAGCAAGTGGATCTTGTGCTCCATTCTGGTTTTTCATATTGTTCATGATAACATCAATGTTCGCTGCAACAAAGCGTTTGCAAAAGTCAACTAGTTGATACTTTGCCTCAGTACTGGATACTAATTTCAGAACATCGCCTGGTTTTACTGCCACCTTTTTATCTGCCTCTGAACAAATCCCCTTCGGCAATCTTGTAACATTTAACAAAACCGTTTTCTTCAAGCTTACTTGCTTTATTCAGGATATTTTTGACACTTTTTTTTAATATTCAGTTCCATTTCATCGATAAACGCTATTCTTATTTTTTGAAGTTTATCTTTGGTTGATATATATAGCCCAATAATAGGGAGAGAAAAGTTCTCATTGGTTCTTCCTTATTTGTCTTTTTTTTGCAAGCTATTCCTTCGAGACAATGGATACTATTTTTCACCATAATAAATTAAACATTATCGAACAAAGGGATATAAGCAAGCTCACAGACTGCTTACATTCTTTTCTATTATTTACAAATATGAACGGTTATTATGACTGTTCTTTATTCTCTACTCTTATTTTATGCATTTCATGCAAGCTTAATGAAAAGGGAAACCAAGCTATATGAAAAACTTCGTTTTTGAAAATCCTTTAATAACGGTTATGTTCTTCTTATACTTTTGCCGTGTATAACGAACGTGTGCAATTAGAAACCCCCTTTCTGGGCGTATTTAACTCAGTTCATCAAAAATTCCACCAGAACCTTATCCATTTAAATTTCGAAAAGACACCCATTGTGAACGTCAAAAAACTATCAGGAACGTAGCACAGGTCCTAGTTTTTTCCATGATTAAGGTTCTCATGAACCACATTCTTTTTAATGTAATCGATTAATGGTTTTAATACAATAATATAAAGAATATTAATAACTCGCAAAATCAGCCCGAAGCGCCTCGATGGCTGACTTCGTCCCAAAAATTAAGCCAACAATTCCTATTGCAACTACAAAGAAGCAAAGAACCAACTCGGCAAAATGCTTATTGCGAGTTCCAGTTAATTTTAAATAAAAAAGAACCGGGAAGATCAAAATTAGGGCACAATTTGAAAAAGCACCCAACAAAGACATAAAGTCACCAAAGAAAGGCACGTAGATTGCAATGACAGTGATCATAACAATCATACCCATCCTAAGAGCAAAACGTAATAAATGTTCAATGGTCTTTGAATGATTAAACGATGAAATTCCAAAGAGCTTTTCCAAATCAAGAGCAAATGAAGTCAGTAAAATGGGCATCGCCATCAAGACATGAAGGGTAATAATAATAGCACTGGCAGTTTTAGGACCACCATCAGGAAGGTTATTATAAACCGGAGACAACGCATTGTTACCATATATATAGTACCCCGGAACTGCAGTCAAGAAATAGAGACAAACACAAGTAGTTAAACCGGCAAACACAACTTTTGGCCAATGTTGAGGGTGTCGCATACCTGCTTCTACATGAGCGTAAACCGGGTTTCCACCTAATAATAAGACCGTTAAATACGCAATACATATTTTAATTGTTGTCAACCAGTACCAAAGCTAAAAACTATAGAGCTAAGAGCAATAGGAAATTGATCCCAAATAACACTATCATGGTGAGTATTTTTTTGATTAGGTAGATCTTGTATAGCTGCGCCTAAGACGACAAGTACAACAACCACCGTAGCCATCATACCGAAAGCACTGAGGAAACCGACTTCTTTCATCGATTTGAAAAATACAAAAGGAACAGCAACTACAGCAGCACATATAATACACCAAAGAGGAAAAGTCAACTCAGCTCTTGTGCCCGAGGCGACTTCATGTATGTTTTGACCAGCTAAAAGAAGATAAAGAACTGGGACACCAATTAGGGTGACAGCAGTAAAAAAAAAGGATATCCAACCGCCTATTTTACCAAATGAAGCTTCCGCGACCTCTTGGTAAGAAGATAAACGGGTTTTACCATTATAATACAAACAACGAATTAAAATAGTGCCAGAATCTATACTTGAATTTAAGTAACCCTAATATAAAAAAGACCAAAAAACCTCAATGCTTACAGGAGGAAAACAGCCAGCTAAGGCCCAGAATTAAAAGACCTATAAACAAAGGTAAGATATAGCGAAATTGGACTATGCACTGTATTTTCATTGTACCGATCCAGCCACCTTGCTTCAAAGCATACGGCAAGCCAAGAGAGCCAGTACCTGCAACAACGCAAACAATGTTGAAGTAGGCCAGAAAAGTAGATCCGCCTTGGTCATTATTCTCTACACCGTGACTAAAACTAACATTCTCAAAATCTTCACCTATTTTTTTTAATTCAATTAATTTGACAGTTGAAGTATATAAATCTTAGTTTACCAAGAGAAGAGTCCGAGATCTGCTCGATTGTTGCAGAACTTACAGACTTCTCGTTTTTGATTTGAGAGAATTCCATTGGGTCAAGATCTTTCTAAAGAAATAAATCAACATACTCCCCTATTTTAAGCGTATGTCAACTTCGGGGACTTGTTAATTGCGCACGGCCAATTTCACACGGTTGCTTGCTCGAGAATGAGATGACATGTCTTCACCGGAAAACCGTGTGTGACTCCTTTATTTATTTATTTTTTTTTTATATTCACGTTCTTTATTGGATTAAATTTAAGGTATTGGATAATTAATCGTCAGTGCACTGAGTGTCCTCGAGTGATTGGGCGAGCAACCGGAAAGGAACAGAGGAACATAACATATTAGGTGCCGCCTCTTGAGACCATGATGTTCGTTGAGATACGATTAAAATACAAAATTTATTTACAAAAAATTAAAATAATAAAAGCCTATGAGCACAAAGTAACTAAAGGTACTGCTTTGCCCTGGCTAGTTTGGAATGTTATATAGAATGAAAAAAACCTCTTTCGAGTAAAGAGGTAAATGTAAAAAGAGAAAGAAACAGAAACAGTAAATAAAATACTTGCACTACTACACTATGAAGACGACCAGTTCACTAGTTTGACACCAGGATGGACAGGATCTGGGGGAACTTGCTCATGGAAAAGATAGCCCATTTCATGAAGAATACTACAAACCGCTGACCAACGGACAAACCAAACGGAAGAAGCTTGAGGGGTGCGAGGCCTTTTGCATGGCATGGATTCAAGTTGAAAGAGAGAGGATCTTGAATTGTATATGGAAGCTGCAATCGACGATGAGTGTGGAGACACTGGATAGCATGTCCTCGAGTAAAATCGGAGTCAGGATGATAAATGCACGGTTTTGATTTACCACCAGGGAGCCAGCCAAGACGCCAGCGAAGAGCACGACTGCGTTCACTACGGGTCATAGAAAGCCAGGTAATGGGATCTCTTCTGTTTACAGTATAATTTCATAGTTGTCATTACGTTATAAGTTTTTGGGTGAAAAGGTCTCTTATGGACTTGCTATTTTCTATTGTCCCTTTGACATGTTGCTATATTCATATATACTGTATTGAGACATAGCTTATTACATTTTATATACCAACTATGACCTATTTTCTGTCTAAACATTGACTATTAGTTTATTATTAGATACCAAATATGTCTAACAGAACATCAAATAGCAAATTGTGGTGATTCTCTGTCTTTATTTGAAGCACACAGATACAGAGAATATTTACTGAAACATAAGCAATAAGTTAATACGAATCAAATGATAGAGTCCTTCTTTGTTCTTACATTAGTTCCAAAAAAAAATCATCTGAAAATTAATGTTTTTCGTCTAATTTCCATTTCTGTTTCGTCCGAAAAAGGTAAAAAGATTGTTCAGAAAGTAATTTTAATTCGTCCAGAAAGAAATTAACATCGTCTGAATTTGAAGTATTCAGAAACTGCTGCCGCTGTCTTGAAACAAGTACAGTCACTTCATTCCTACAAGTTGCTGCAGCAAAAACCTTTTATCTTCGTCCTTGCTGATGTTGCAGATTCCTTTGTGAATGCTTTATAACAGCTCTGTATGCGAAATATGCCTTACTTGCTGCATCCTGTGCCGACATTTTCCAGCTTTAAATCCACCAGGTTAAACAAGCAATTAGTCTTTCCAATCTTGTAGTGGTACGTGATCGATCAAGTCAGTCAAATTTTGACGAAACAGGGTCATTTCTCGTATACAATGTAACTGTTCGGTGGAAGCCTATAATTGGCTCTGCTTATGCCCATTCGTTGTGTTTCATTCTTTATTTGATCTCAATCACGATTCAAGACTTCTTCTCGTCTTCTTGAATCTTCTAGTTGATAACGAGAAGAAAGTGCTTAATCCTTAAAGTGCTTGAATTTTTGCCCCAGCTGAAGGGAAAAATAGTGTTTTGTAGCACTCTTTAGTTCACACTGCTTGGTTTCAATGATATTCATAAAATCCTTAATCCGAGACTTATGAAATCTATTGGCTTGAACGTTGTTGTTCTCAATCTCATGCCTTACTTTGGCTTGCTAAACAAATTCGAGCTAAACAACGTCAAGAAATTTACCCTCCTTTATATCTTTTTCAGCTAATTCATATTCAATTGTTCGCCTTGACGAGCTTGGTTGCACAAGTACTGTAGTCAATGATGGCTGCATTAATAAGCTCGAGTTGTGAAACAACTCTTTGTATATAACGCGTTGTTTTATTGATTAAAGATAAAGAGAAACAGACAAGATAAAAAGGGAGTCCTTCTTTTCTATATTTTAACAAAGGACATGGATTTGTTTTTACGTCACTTATAATAATAGCACACTCCTTGTTGAAACCAACAACAAAAAAAAAAAAAAAAGTTGTCAGTCTATATGGGAAATTTTTTTTAATATTTTTTTGTCTTATTTTATTTGAATGGGACATTAAGACTGCTGTGAAGAACAAAAGTAATGACGAGCCCATTTCAAATACGACAAAGATCTCAGCAAGGACACTATTTATCTCGCTCAGTTGACACACATCATTTGAAGCCGTTACCTTTGGATCGTAATTGTGGACATAGCTATTTAGGAGGAGAATTTGCGTCATTTGATAGTGTTCGTACAGATCTCAGCGCCAATAGTAAAGACGTCATTATTGCCGGTCAATGGGTAGTTTTAGGGAGGATTGGCCAAGGATCTTTTGGCGAAGTATTTGAAGGTAAAACATAGTTATTGATTGTGTTTGGTATAACTAACATGGTTGAAAAAAGTGGAAGATATTGACACGTTTCGACATTATGCTATCAAAAGAGAACCAACACATATACGCAACCCGCAAATTCAACATGAAAGCGACATGTACGATGCATTAGCAGGTGGACGTAAGTTTATTAATTTTGTTGCAAAATGCCCCCAATTTACTTATTTTTTTCTTTTTAATAGCTGGTATCCCTCAATGTCATTGGCATGGTCAACATGATGGATTTGAATGTATAATTATTGATTTACTTGGCCCTAACTTGCAGCAACTTAAAGAAGTTACACGTAAGTTTTCAGTTCCAATTGTTGTTGAATTAAGTGTTCAAATGGTAAGAGGGATATAAATAATAGCTTAATTGTATCTAATAAAAACGACAGGTATCTATTTTAGAACATATTCATAAACGAGGACTTGTCTATAGAGACATTAAACCTGACAACTTTCTATTCTCTTCAAAACATGAATTACCAGAACCAGACATGATGGAAGTTCCTGATGAACACGGGATGCCCCACATTCAATATAAAACGCCTTCTTGTGAAGAAGTATTTTCAAAATGGAAAGAAATGCACCCTAAACTGTATATGGTGGATTTTGGACTCACCACATGGTGGCGTCACCCTGTTACGAACAAACCTTATCCCGAAGCCAAAAAGTCTATAAAAAATAAGACGGGTACTGCACGCTATGCGTCGCTCAATGTACATCGCGGAAAAATACATGCGCGTCGTGATGATATGGAGAGTCTAGGGTATCTCATGCTCGATCTTGTATTTGGTACTTTGCCATGGTCAGGTATACAAGCACGCAATTCAAGAGAAGGTTGGGATAAAATGAAACAAATGAAAGAAGAAACAAGCATGCAGGATGTATGTGCGGGGTTGCCAGAAGGATTCTTAATGTTTATCGAGTATACAAGAAAGTTAAAATTTACAGATGAACCAGATTACAATATGTTACGAGACTTCTTGACAGGCTCTTTAGACAATGGTCCTTATTCGACTAGTGTGAAATCTTCATTTGGAGCACCTAAATGGATACAGCAGGAATTGGGAGAAAAAATGACAAGACCAGCTAACAATAATAGACAACTTATTCATCGTTATGAAGCTGCACCACGACAAAGACGTGCTTCTTACAATCCACCTCGGATTAACCGCCATGCTGTTACCGATGATTCAGATGTATTTGCTATGGATGATTTAATGCACAATCTACCTCAACAGCAAGAATCACCAAGATCTAGTTTAACTTCACCCAAAGGAAACAATAACAAACGCAATAGTCGTGATTTTAGCCATAGTATTCGCCAAAAGAGCTATCGCGGAAGAAAGAAGCGCGTTGGATGGAACTCGCATAGACACAATGATCAAAGTCATTCCCCTTTTGATTGGGAAGCCGATCGTATTAGAGAAGCTCCCTCTTAAATTATTGTACATATTAAATTTCTTTCCATGAAAGCTTCAACAGAATACTATGTCACTTGAAGTCATTTTGAATTGTCGTAACAAAAGCCCACGCAAATATGCGTGTATTAGACAGTCTGTATATTCGTGAATTATTGAACGACAATAATAACAAAATGGTTTCTCTGACCACACCATTTTTGTAAAGTTCATTTATCTCCCTTAGTAGAAACATGCTTCAGTATGCCTTTGCTATTTATTCTCTTATAGAATCTATTTGTTTTTATCAAGGCGAAAGGCAATCATAATTCGGCCAAAGGATAAAAAATTAGACATTCTATGTTCTACAGCATAGTGACTCTTATCTACAAAAGACTACCTACTTTTCCTTGCAAGCCAAAAAAGCTAAAGAAAGAATCAATGTCAGAAATGAAATATCTCAAGATTCACAAGTTGCTGTAAAAAGAGCTAAAGGAGAAAGAAGTTCCAGAAACGCATATACAAAAATAGGAAATTCCTTAGATGATAATCATTGTATTCTATGTCTCCAATGAGATTAACAATTATTACAGAAAAAGATGGAAATCATTTAAAGCAAAAGAAGGTATGAAATATAGCGATTTTGATAGTCTACTGGAAAGCCTCAAAAATCATTCCCAAGCGGACTAGCTAAACTAGTAAAAACAAAGATTGAATATGACATCAAAAAAAGAAGTCTCAATCGTTTAAAGGAAATACACCGAAGTCTGGCACTTGGATTCAAAATAAAATCAGCAGGATGAAAAAGGAAGGAAAGATCCATTGAAAACTTTGCACGTGATTGCTTTGCTACTATTACATTTGAAAATAAGGAGCACGCTTGCTGTTGATGATCCTGAGGATGTTGAGCCATATAAAGATGAGTTTGATCAAACCAGTATTGAAATGATAATGAACAGATCTGAACTGTCGGAAGATCGCTCAAAAGTATTAACTTACCTCTTTTCAGCCATAGTAATAATACAAGCAAGTATGTGTATTGTGATCAAACACAAATATTGAACTTAAACTAATAATATGGTTTAGGTACAACTTGTTAAACAACTTCATTGGCACCAGAATGGTGACTAGTGCGTTTCCATCGGTTGGTAGTAACTGATTTTTGAGTTGACTTGTTTGCCCCCAAGGCACGTCACTCGGGACAAACTGTTCCGATAAGATAAAAAATTGGGCCACTCTTTTCAAAGGTGGTGGGGCAGGGAAAATGAAAGGTCTTTTCCTTATTATATCAGTTTTTATAATCCTATTTGAAAATCTAGACACTTTTGACAGAACAATAAAGAATGATTTATCCAAATTTGACTGCCTTCTTTGCTGATATGCACAGATGCGTCGCGGATAAGTTCACTGATCTTAGAATTTTTTCTGAATGAAGACGAATCGTTGTTTATTACGCTTTTTAGTTTTGACTAAAACTCCTCGATAGGGTTTAAAAATAGAAAATATGGTGGCAAAAAGACCAGCTGTTATCCTTGTTGTTCTATCCAATTCTTAACCAGATTAGACTTATGGACAAATGCATTATCAAACACCAAATATTAGTAGCTCATGCCGACTGTATCCATTGTAGTGAGGACTTGTTCTAAAATATCTTTGCCGGTTGCTCTTTTTTTCTTTACAGCTGGAGTATCATCTAATTGCCGCCTTTTCCAAGCTACAGCTACATTAAGGATTTTTTTTCGCGATAGGGTGATGATAACGTCTTTAGAACTAGTACCTAGTATGCTCACATTGGTTTTTTTGTTTCAACTTTAATTTTACAGGGAATCCCTACTTCACTTCAGCCATATGAGCAATGCATATTACTGTTGAATCCAGCTTCGCCAAGGAATACGCAATCATTAAAAAAGTCTAAGAGTTGGCTTTGTTGTATCTTTTAGTTAACAATAGTTTCTTTACTACTGTCCCACGTGAAGTACTGTGACACAATACGTTTATAAGTGAGACGGCATTTATTTCTCATATGAGTTGCTACTGATCTTGGAGTAATCTAAATGTCCTTGAAAGTCGCGCAAAACTAATCAGTAATAGCTTCTGTTGTCAAGGTTGGCTCGTTAATTAGTAAATCGAAAATAAACACAGTATGCATATCCTGAAGAATAACCTTTCGGCCTTTGCGCTCCTTTTTGTTGACGGTATCAGGAAAAACTCCTTGGTTAGAGCTATTTATCAGTTTGTTCCATTCTTTTGATTTTGCGTATGGCTGTTGACTTTGCCAACCCAACTTTTGAGGCTGCTTTTCTTATAGACATATGCTCAAATTCTTGCATCAAATTAATTAGGTTTTACGACTTTAGGTTTACGTAGAAACCTCTTTGTTTTGAAGCGCCTATTGGGGCTTCAGTCCTGTAGACTTCTTTCTGTTTTTTTTTTTTTTTTTTCAATTTCTCTTGTGCTGCTGTATCTGCTGGTCCTTCCCAATCCATGTATGATTGGACAATAATAGAAACTATTTCGCTGTCAGTGATTAATAAAAAAAAAAAAAAAAGGCAAAAGAAAATTGAAAAAAAGAACAACAGTAGCCAGAATGAAACCTCTGCAGCAATGCTAATAAAACATATCATTGAAGTGTGACGACAAAGACCTTTTTTCCTTGTCCCACCATCTTTGAAAAGAATGACCCATTTTCAGAAATGACCCAATTTTTTTTTTATCGGGCCAATTTTTTTTAGTGACCCAACCTTATTTTCTTCATCTGTGTAAAGATCAGATTAAAATTTTTTTTACTTATTTTTTTCCCTTGATTTTTTTTTTTCTAAAAAAAAAAAAAGCAAAAATGGAGCAACCAAGCTTGTCGTGGTGGAATGTGATAGAAGCTTCGACAGCTGTTATATTTGCAGGTACCTTATTTTTTATTTTTCAGATTTGTATGAATATTAAAGCAGACTAATATGTGGATTCTTTCTTGTTTGGAAATAGCGTTTGCCAGCTGTTTGTTTGGATTAAAACTTGAAATGTCACTTATATTATCTGGTATTCGATGTGTAGTTCAACTGACACTCATGGTAAACAAATACATAAGCAAGCAAACAAACAAAAAAAAAAAAATATTGTTATAAAGTGATCACCCAGTCTAACATAAGAGTAGGGTCTAATTCTAGATGATGTACTTAGAGCACAACATATGAGCTTAGTTATTTTTATATCCAGTATGGCAAAGGAAAATCCCCATATCAAAAGTATTTAAAGTGTTGTTTTTGTATAATAGTTTCCATGGTATTCCTGGGCACTTATGAGGCTGTTTTTAATAGAACCAAAAAAACATTCACTGGCATGGTATAGTAACAAGAAGAAAGGGGGACTGTGCACTAACTTTTTTATTTCTATACTAGTTTACTACAATGTTTGGCATTTTGGTGTTAAGTAATTTAATCATTACCTATATCGGTTCGGCATTTGTTTTAAAGGCAGAACCATTTTGGGACCCACCCACATTTATACCTGTGATAGGGATGTTGCTAGGTAATTCTATTAGTAGTGTTGCTATGGCTATAGAACGATGCTTGGATCAATTTGGGTAAATATAAAAGCGTGACAGAAACGAGAAATGGCCATTGAATACGCACACACATATATAATATATGTATATAGGACACATGCCCCCGTTATAGAAGCGAGGTTGTCACACGGAGCAACGCGTTATGAAGCAGCTCTTCCGCTGGCGGTAGAGGCTATCCGCTTATCTATTCTTCCCGTCATTACTCAATTAAGTGTCATGGGAATGATTAACATTCCAGGTATGATGACAGGCCAAATCATGGCGGGGACACCCATGCTTCAGGCTGTCATGTATCAACAGTGTATCATGTTCATGGTTGCAGCAAGTAGCGCTTTGGGTGTAATTTTGTCTGTCACTGTAAGCTAGTTGTGTTATATTGTCACCCAGATTTTTTTTGAATTTCTCGCTAAATTTTTACGCATTAGATTTGCTTGTCTGTGCTAATTGATCACCACCAATGCATAAGACTTGATAAAATTGAAAATACCAAGTCATTTCATCAACACCCTATCTTCAACAACACCAAACGAAAACTAAATTGTATTTTACTACAAATTGGATACCGGTTACGACTTAAACGGGTGAAAAGGAAAACAATCTCTGATGAAGCATAAGCATACATTATGCGTATACCTCGATTATCGTAGATTCCAAATAGATTATAATAAAATTTTCAGCATTTAAATGATTCCAGAGAATGCTTCCAACTGCTTCTTTCTCTCCTCTTTTTACTATTGTTGTTATTCTCTACTAAGTTATGGTGAAAACGCAATTATCTCTTCTAAGCTTGCTTTATAGTACTCATATAGTATTGGGCCAAATCTCATCAATTACTACCCCTATTCCGTTTTCCATTAATGTCTCCGATCATATTTCAGGTCTATACCTTTCTTTAAGCGGACCTGCTACTGTCCTAGTCAGCAATCAAAATCCAAATAGTAATAGTAGCATTTTCAATAAGATGCAGACCTAGTCTAATTATTTTTCATACAACTAGATGGTACAAAAATCATGGTATACGATTATGAAAAGAAGATAGGTGAAACAGGTGCAAAATATGCTAATCCTTCATCGTCGCAGCCAAAAGAAATTGACCTGATACACCTTGAAAGTGGTTCACATCGCCTTTACCTTCAATCAAAAAACATTGATGGCGTTCGTGTACAAGCTAACGTAAAAATTTTAGAAAAACCTACATCTCGAAAACCTCGTTTTTTCAAAAGATATGCAGTAGAAAACACGGAATTAGCCAAGCAACAGGAACATAAGTATAATGCGGTTTATGAGTGGGTAGTTGATCCTGATGATCAGAAAGAGTACGATGAAGATGACGATAGTAACTATACCAATGGCGATGGAGAAGAAGACAAAGAGGATTGCCGTGAGGATCAGGAAAACGACACAAAATACAAAGGTGAAGAATCATGGGATTGGGATAGCGAAAAAGGGTGGAAGCCAAAACATAGACATGAAAAGGTCTTGAAACTATTAAGCCCAAGCGTTTCTATATCAACATTAAATCTAGTTTATACAATTGCCACTGGAATTCCCGTACTGACACAAACCGTTACAGCACCTGCGAGTGAATGCAATATCCCTGCTGTCACTGACTTCAACACTGTGACGGTATATGTCAACCCTACTGCATGTGTGCCAGTTACCAGTATAATTACAGCCGTTCCTACACATGTCACTGATTTAATTACCGAAACGCTTACCCGTGAGGGACGGCCCATCACGAGAACAGTACAGCAGACAATAGCAGGAAACGTCATCCTTCGTTATTTGACAGTGACCAAACAAGGCGCTACAAGTACTCTTGCTGGTGTGACAATGATTATCCCTGGACAAACAACCACACTTCAGGGCAAGACGGAGACAGTTGCAGGTATGACAAAAACACTCCACGGGGCCACGACGACGGTAGTAGGTTTGACGACAACATTACCCCGCGAAGTTTTGACGGTAGCCGGTGCAACAACCACAATTTTCAGAGGGGCTGTGACACTTCCAGGAGAGACAACAACAGTTGCCGGCATGACGCAATTGATACCTATAGCTGGAATTACGACAACCGTTCCTGGAAGCACTTTGGTTCTTGCAGGCGAAACGACAACAATTGCACAAGGAACAGTGACAGAGGAAGTTACCCAACCTGGTGCTGCTGCAACAACAGTGACAATTCCGGACACCACAGTAACCGTACCTGGTGCCACAATTACCCTTAATCAACCTACAGTTACTTTGCCTCCAGAGATAGTATCACTGCCCGCATCCACAGTTACTTTGCCTCCAGAGACAACATCACTGCTCCCATCTACAGTTACACTGCCCCAAGCAACTGTCCGTACAACAATCACTAATTTTGTCACGAAATTCTTACTCCAAGAAACAAAAATTACCACTGTGCAAACCATGGATACCCAGTTTGTAACCATCCCTGTCACTCAAAATGTACAACAAACTGTTACCGTTTTCGGTCTTACTTCTACTACAACAGAAAACGTAGTTGTCACTATGATTAGACCAACGACAACTACTAAGTAAATATATAATATTTAATAAATCAAATAAAGCTTTCTTCCACTTTTTACCTATTTTCTCCTCTCTTTTCCTTCCTTTATGTGTATCTCAATTATCCAAAAATTTTATGCAAATGTTTTTTAAACTAAACCAGCACAATTTAGACTTTTATCTATAGCATTTAGTCATCAAATATGAAAAAACAGTTATAGTCATTACATACACGCTGAAGCAACCCAAGTAGATTTAATCTGAAAGTGAGATTAGTGTTTAGGTATACATATTTACAAAGATATCTTTCCATTTTATTTCTTTCTTCAATGAATCATAGTTACAAGAGGTGCCTTTAAACCTTAGTAGTCTATGAATGGTCCTTAATGTACTATAATATCTCCTGGGCTTATTGTGTCAAAATGCTGCTGTAAATTGACACATAAAAATGGCAAAACTGGATGTCTTGTGTAAAATACTTTGCAGATCTATATACAAAATCATTTTTTTTTGGGGGGGTTCAGATTTTAACGAAACAAAACATAAATTAGAAGAGCACTCCTTGTTTATAGCGGAGACAGTCAAATGAGCCTCGTTTATAAAGAGCAAGTGTTTCATGAGCCCTTTTAATTGGTTCAATTGTCTTTGAACTCGATCATTGTTTATCGGTATCTATTCATCTTCTCGAAGATCTTCTTCTTCTGGTAGCACGTCTTCATCAAGTAATAATGTATCATTAAAGTTTGCTCTTGTCGCAGAACGCTCCGATGATGACTTTGCCCCAAAAGGAATTTCTTTCTCTTTTCCCTTTCTTGATCGTCTGGTCTAAAGTAGGTTGCATTAGAGACTAGTTATATAAAAAAAATACTTGTATTTAAGAAAAGCCTGCAATTCCAGGCCCATATGAAGCAGTACTACTTGATGAGGGATCCTTTCTTTTTTTCGCCAACTTTTGATTGTTTGATCTAAAGTTTAGAACATTCTGTAGGTAATCCAAATAGACATACGGTTGGGAGATTACCTGAGCCGCATAGTTAAAAAGCCTTCTTGTTGTTACAGTAGCCAATTTGCCGCTTACAATTTCTATTTTTTGCTTCACTTTTGATGTCTTCCTTCTCCAGTCGCAAAATTTTCTTCATGAATTTCTTCAGCTTATAGTCAATAACTACTATGCATCGATAATTGTATACGTGGAAATCCAGAAATCATAACTTCTCGTATCTAGTTTAACTTGCTCAGTTCACTATATCAATACCCCCTAGCTACAGTGAGACGGTGCTACTTTTCTTCAGGACAGATCAAATCGATTTGTCCACACTTTGCTTACATTTTTTAGACAGAAGAAAATTTATGTTTTTTTAAAGAACCTTTCCTTGTTTTTGTCTACTTGGGAAACCCTTTACGATCTATTGCGATAATTTTCTGTTGTTCTTGATTTGTCTCTGCTAAGAGATAGGGTTTGGCTTTGGTCTATAAAAGCTAAGAAAGGTGAATAGAGCGGCCTTAAGTCATGCTTTGTGATATCCTTACCATGCGTGCAGGAAAATGATTATGCGAAATAGAACGGTACTTGCGTATGCACTCTACATATAATTTGATCATTTTATGATAACCCAAGACACTTTCGATCGTGTAAATCTATAAATCTCAAAAACAAATATTGTTTATCCCTTTTTTGACCTCTTTTCTATCTACTTTAAAAGAATCACTTGAAAGTAATGTCTTTAAAAATATCTGTTTCTGATATTCAGCGGTGGCCTCAAACTATACCAAGGCTCAAAAACCTTGGTTCAAAAGTGAGTATACTCGTCACCTATACTTATGGATTATCCAAATTTATATTTATCAATGGGTTGGAAAAGAGTGAGTTGTTTGATTTAGAAAAGTACGCTGAAAAGGATTTTCATGTTGAGACGTTCCTTAAGATCGCCAAAGGGAATCGCAAACCTCCTAAATTGATAAAAACAAAAGAATATAGAAATCTGATAAAGAAGTATAAGAACGACTGCTATACCTTAACAAAGTATGAACCTATTGAGTTGAAGTATGCGCAACATACTAGTTCATGAAGATTGATACGACTTACAGAAACTCAGTTACTTTACAGTTTCGGTATCGCTTCCGCATGTTCGTTATTTACTATTCACATAATTGAAGCTTTCTCATACTTCTAGTAAAATATTATGAAACTTACTCGAAAACCGTTTGGAGTCCAAGAGCCTGCAGATTCTAATAGAATTTTTTGATACTTATTGACCTCGTCGTCAATTTCAAAAAGCAATCACATACTACGATTGCAAAGCACAACGTTCGAGGTATCTCAAAGACTATTACAAGGTGTCAAATATTTTTGAAGAGTTGGACCATAAGTCAATTATGTGTTTCCCACTCCGTCGCTCCTATGTGACCTTTTATATTACTACAATCGATACTATGATTCTTAACAATCATATTCTACTGAGTACACATAGAACAGGCTTAGATAAATACTTCTTTTGGGGACAATTCGTTAACCTTTCTTCAAAGGCTATGAAAGACCAAGGCAATTCCAAGTCGCTGAAGTTTCGCGGAATAATTTTAACTGATAGTGCACGTGTGTCTGTTATTAAACAAAACAAAGAAAGTGGGAAAGGAGGAACAAGCAGTATTAGGCTAAAGGATGGTAATAGCTTTCAAGATATACACCAGTTGTCCAGAACTGAACTTGAAGAAACGAAATGAAAACGTGCCCTTTTCGATCCTGGTCGAAGAGATATGCTTTTTTTTGCATGCAAGGGACTATTGGACCTGGTAAAAACAAACTAACATACAGGTATACCAGCAATCTGTCTGCAGTTGAAATGAAAAGAAAAAATTTCGCAACATGAAAAAAACAGCATCCATCTAGAGGAGTGTGGAGACCACCTATCAAAATCCTCAGCATCAACTGTATTAAAGTAGGCAAGTTTCAGATTACCTCAAAGTACACTCTACAACTGAGGATACACTTTGTCAAATACTGTCTAATTTCTATTTTTATTCTGTCTAAAAGGGGTAAGCAAAGTCTCTAAAAGTTAATTCTGATTCGCCCAGAAAAAAAACTAGCACTGTCTGAATTTATATAGAGTAAGATTTTGTAAAGTTTAGTTCATTATAATGTGTAACTCACTTTATAGAACCCGGTACTTTCTTTTTACCATCAATGAATGAGTTGAAGAAATAGCCTACTTGGGTTATATTTTCCTCCTTTTTCTTTTTTTGCATGCAACTTCTAGGTAAATTTGGGAAGTATTATACAAATATGGGTAATTGAATTGGGGCAAAAATAACAGATTTTCCCATGGCTAAACTGAGATTTGAAAAGCGGGAAATCTTCCTTTTTTTTTTCACATCACTAAATGGGAAACTATATTATTGGTTGAGTAAATTGCGGGGAAATCTGTGGAGAAATACGAAAAAAAAGATATATAAAAAGATAGAAATCAAACTTGATTTTCTTTTATATAGCAATCAAAAAAAAAAAAAAAAATAATAATAATGACAGATATACAAAAAATAGAAAAAACAGATAGTTTTGATAATATCAGTGCTGATGATACATCTGTTTTTGATTCTAATACACATGAAGATAAATCCGAGATTGAAAAAAGACTTGTCCGTAAACTTGATCTTCGCCTTATGATCTGGGCATTCTTTGGCTATTTCGCAAACGGTTTAGACAGAAACAATATGCCTAATGCTCAAACTACTGGCTTAACAGAGGATCTCAATTTGGTCGGTAACCAATATAACTGGGCTCTTACTATGTTTTTCATCGGCTATATTGTACTTCAAATCCCTGCCAACTACATCATCACTAAAGTACGTCCTAGTATTATGTTGCCTCTTGTTGTCTTTGTTTGGGGTGCTATTGTCTGCTTTATGGCCCTGGTAAAAAACGTACAAGGTCTCTATGGTCTCCGTATCTGCCTTGGTTTTTCCGAAGCCGCCTTCTACCCTGGTATTGTCTTCTTGTTGGGCTCCTGGTATACAAAGGAAGAGCTAGGAACACGTACCGCTGTCTTTGTTGCAGGTTCTCAAATCTCTGGTGCCTTCAGTGGTCTTATTTCTGGTGCTATTGCTCAAGGTTTAGACGGTGCACATGGTATGCGTGGTTGGAAATGGCTCTTTATCATTGAAGGTCTCATTGCTGTCATTGTTGGCTTCATTGGTTTCTTTGTCCTCCCTGATTTCCCTCACAATACTCGCTTTATTCGTGGTGAAATGCGTCAAGTCGCTATGGAACGTTTGGAGCGCCAGGGCAGAAGCGGCGTTGTCACTGGTTTGAACTGGACTACTCTTCGCAACTTACTGGCCACTCCTTTCATCTATCTTTTCCTCGGAATGTTTATTTGTATGCAGATGGGTATGGGCATTTTGCAAAATTTCCCTATTATTCTCAAGGCCCTCGGTTACTCTTCCTCTTTTGCTAACTATATGATGGTACCAATTTGGATTTGGGTTGGTATCGTGATTATTGCACAAGGAAAATTCTCTGACAAAACCTATCAATATAAGTGGGGTCATCGCGCCTATCATGTCATTGGCGGTGCTTTGTTTACACTGGTTTGGTACATCGTACTTGTTGCTGTTAACGGTGGTAACGTGCCTGTGGGTCTATTGTTTGCCTGTGCATATTTAGTGCCTCCTGTTTATGGTATTTCTCCCATCATGATGACTTGGGCAAATGAAATATATGCTTGTGACAGACAATCTCGTGCTTTAGCTATTGCAATCATTAACTCTCTCGGCAACTTGGCGCCTAATTTTATTAACGTTAAGGCTTGGGAAGTCACTGACGCACCTGAATTCCGTCTCGGTAAAATTGTTACTATGAGTATGACTGCCGCCATGGTCTTGATGTGCATTGGTGCTTATTTGTTACAAGTTAACAATATCTTGGTACCTCAAGCCCCCCAACGTGTTGCTGACATTGAAGAAACTAAAAAAGAACAAGTCCATCCCGAAGATGAATTCTAAAAAAAAAGTCCTTTCTTTTTCCTCTTTATATTCTTTTGTATATATTGTATTTTTATTTGTCCGTAATATATCCTTGTAGCTGTAATAATAAAATTGGCTACCCTTTTTTCTTTTCTTAATGGTTGTTTTTTTTTTTTTTTTTTTTTTGTGTGTGTGTTCGCGAGGGAGGGAAAATCTTGTATGTACGTCAAACGGAAAAAAGTTCTTTTTTTTTTTTGAAGGCGGAAAATGCTGTTGTACTACGATCAAGATTCTTTTTTTTTTTTTTCTCACCACACCCTTTTTGTATGCAGGTTGACTTATTTCGTTTGGTAAGAGTTTTTTACAGAATATAAATTAGTAAATGACATACAATATTAGACAAATTGCAGTTTTTGAGTGTATAAGTTACATTTCGCAGATATACACCTGTAAAATTTTTGGTTTTGTTACCGACAAAAAAGACCATTGCTTGTTAGGTGGTGGCAGGCAAGAAGTGAGTAGGGCGAGGTCGGTCATGGATAATAGCTATAGCGATAGAGTACATATTTCTGCTTGCATTAGCATCTCTTTGCCAAATTGTCTGTCTTCCAGTCTGTCTAGTACAGTGGCCGTATACAAGAACGGTGAAATTGGCCTATTTCGGTTCGCAATTGATGTAAGCCAACAGCTTGGCGTTTTGAACAAACCTACATCTTAAAAAGATATACGTAGAAGCATTATTATAAGTCATATAATGAGTTAACTCTTACCTGTGAGGTCTTGTGCTCATCAATATCCACAATCACAAGTAAACTCATCTTTCCCGCTGTTTTTCAAATGTTTTACGGTATGTTCTGGATAAACCTGAAATAGTTCCCTTCACTGCCTTTGAAAATGTGACGGTACCAAAAGCAGTTAAAGGTATACGATTATCAGAGTCAAGCCCCTATGGAACTCATTTAGTATCTCTAAGCATGGTAAAAGTGCTATTAGCTTATAAGAATATAAATGGGTATTTGCAATGTATAAAAATTATCTTTTGGATGACCTAGCAAGTGCTTGGACACTTCTTTGTTTTTTACCCCCATTTTCAAAGCTATCAACCAATTTAGCTTCGGCTCTTTGTTTACTTTGCATAGTTGTGTAAGATACCCAACAAATTAAAATTTAATAGTAGATACTTTCATATTCTCAGAGAGCAATCTTAGGAAACTATAAGAGACATCTGGTCGTGAGGTTTTGAAACATGAGAATTGACCCCTCTTGCTTAACTTGCAGGCTTTATGAAGAGTCCTTCAAATTCTGCAACCATTTATTTATCCGATTATAACAAACTAAGTTGTAGATTTTCGCTGTCTTATTTCATGTTGGTCATCCGTGTGTCCCTCAACTGCAGTGAGTACATGTACTTCTGACCAGGGCCTGAATCCCATAAAAAAAGACGAAAAGTATCTTGCAAATCATCGGGCAAAAAATCTTCGAGTTTCAAGTGTGGCAATACATCCGTATCAGTTCTTTCAGCATATATAAAGCCTACAGCATATCCATCAGTTCGAATACAACTGGTAAAACGCCTGTTTTCTCTTGCTGTATTTGAGGTTCCTTTTTGGAGGCTGAAAGTCTTTCCAAACCCAAGAGCCACATGTTGATGCTTCTTTCGGCTATCTTCTATTTGGCTATCAATTTCGAATCTTTCTTGCTAATTTAAACGTTGGCTTGCAACGCGCATAATAGCCTATAACGTTCTGAGACCAACAGAAATGAAACGCCGTGTATGTTTACACAATAGGCAATACATTAAAAACATACTTTTAATTGATAAATGTTGACGCTTCTAGAGGAAAGCGATTTTCTCGATTTATATTTAACACTTGTCCTTTATATATAGCATTTGTGTAAACACGTGAATTTTCAATTCAATTTCTTGTACATATCTTGCATCTTGTATTTTTATCAAAATAGTGTTTAACATGCCTTCTTCCAAAATGCTTGTAGTAAATCTTAAGCCACGGTTGGTATTATTTAGTACAGAGGTAACTATTCCTGTTCCCTTGTATTTTTGCAAAAATATATGATAAGGAAGTGTACTGATAAAACTGGTGGACCCAACGCCAAGAAACCTTAGCTTGTACACCATCTGCTAATTTAATTGATTTTCATCATAACTGTCTAGTTGCTGTAACACACCATACAGAAAGGGCCAGTATATTTGAGGCGACCATGATGAGACCATCAAAGTCTGTTTCATGTAGCATTTGCTGTACATAGGGCATCAGTTGCCGGAGTAAATATTACGGAACGTAGCTAAAAAACGCTATGATCTCTAGTTTTCATGCCATACATGTAGGAAGGGAGCTTTTTTGCATTTTCATTAGGTATTACGTTCTAACACACAATAACAGGAGCTAAGATATAGTATAGCAAATACTTATTGATGTACTAGGGATAATTCTCTAAGACGAACTTTGAAAGCCTGTGCTACAAAACGTTGAGAAACAGATATCGCAAATGTTGTTGCTTGTATGCTTGCGATATCTGCCAATACATGTGAGTATTGCGGTCTTCCTGGGGTTCTAACAATCGCATCAGGTATTTTTGCAAATATTAGATCAAGGGAGTTTTTTTGTTGTTGTTTTTTTTTTTTTTTTTTTTTTTTTGCTGAGATAGGCATTCTTTCGTTTTGTTTATGAGATGTACTTTACTGATGATCTAGTGCGGTTCAAGTAGATGTGAAACCATTTATTGATTAATTTATAAACATAATGACCGCAAATAGTGTAACTGGCATATTCGTTGTTACTGCTTTCTAAATTTTATCCGGAGCTATTCTTGAGCTTTGACAGCAATAAATAATAACACAGTAGATACTTTAAAATGAAGCTTCCATTATTAGAGTAGTCTTCTACTATTCTTGAATATAAACACAAAACTAAAGTTCTATGTTTGTATTGATAAAATAGTATAGTAGTTTAACATTAAACCATACTGAAACTTTCCCCCTGTGAAATTGGCCGTGCACATAATATTTACATCATATTTTATTGTTTATTCTTACAACAAGAATACTATCTGAGATGCAAGATGAATTTTCCATCTTTTCTTTACCATCACTTTCTTTTTTTTGTCCTGCACATAGATAACTACTATTTGGGTTAATAATAGATAATAAGGATACGTCACGGCTGATAGGCAAACAAACAAGCCCAAAAAAAAAAAAAAAAAAAAAAAAAAAGAACGTGAAAGTCGTAAGATCTTTTCGACATCTATGATCGTTTGACATTATCCAGGCATTATTTTGTCTCCATTAAAAAACCTTCCTTTTTTCCCCTTTATTACACATCAACTTTCTACTGTTCTTTTGACGTTCTTTTGTCTTACATAAGAAAAAGCTTTTTAATTTGTTTCAAAAGAGAAGCGTGTTCCTCGGAATTTTGACAGATCAACATGTAAAAAAAAAAAAAAAATAATCGGGCGCGGAAGGGGGCGTCGATCACTATGGTGTGATTTTTGAATTGTTTCTAAGTTTAAAATGATAATAGTAGAAATTTGTAATTTATGGAAAAAAAAAAAAAAGGGTAGAATGTGTGCAAGTTCTATAGGAATGAGGTAGATTGATCTTGATTTGATGTAATAGTAGAAGAATAGACGCTTGGGGTAGACATGGCGTAAGAAGAATATGCTGTATTTGTTAAAGTTGTATTAGAAGATTTTAATTGAGGGCGAGGTTTAGTATGGTTTGAACTATATGATGATGCTGTGTATTTTGTTACAATCTTTTTCAGTGCATAAGGGAGTGTTTTCCAAGGAAAAACTTTAACGTCTTTTTCTATGTTTCTTGGCTTAGGATTGGGGAAACCCATAATAAGTTTAAAGAACTCTGCTGATTCTGCTTTGCATTTAGATACGGTCAGAGGTCTAAACCCTTCTAAGTTACGACGTACGCGGTTCTTTTCTTCTACACTAAATCGAATATCCATGAGTGATTCCAAGAGGTGAATGCAGTCAACAGATGTAATAAACCAATCATTACGTTCAGCCCAGTAGATACATGACACCAAAATTTGTCCACCTGTGTTAGTAATACGTTCACCTTGAGAAACAGAATCAAAGGTGCAGCGAATATCGTTTCCAACTTTTTCACGCCAGAATTGAACAAGACGACGGCGGTGCTCCCATTCTTCAGATGTCCAATTTTGTGTCATGCTGTCGAGATCTTCCATGATCTTTAAATTAGCACGAGAGACAAGACCAGGGTAAGGTTGATAGTTGGCAACTGATGTAGCTGGAATATGAGCAGTTACAGGTTTTTGACAATAAGTAGGCGTGCTAGGAACAGATGAAGGGCGTTGAGAGAAGGTACTACCAGGATATGATAAAGTAGCAGTAGGAGAAGTGGAACTCGTATTAAAAGCAGAAGCAAGCATTGTAGTATTATCTAAAAATTGAGTACGATCTAAGACATTAATTAATATAGTTAAAAAAAAAAAAAAAAAAAATAAAAAAATTAAAAAAAAAAAAAAAAAAAAAAAAAAAGAAACTTACTAGTAGGTGTAGTTGGGGTTGTATATGGGTAAGTGTATTGAGGATAAGGTTGATAAAAGCCATTATAGTTTGTATTAAAGTAATTATCTTCAACTATAAAGATTACATAATTAGTAACAATACAAAATAAATTTATTCTATATTACCTGCTCTTGTGGTTAAAGTAGGTGTATCAGAAGAATTCAAGTTGTTTGTAGATTCAAAATCATAAGTAAATTCAGCTATGGGCCAAGTTTCAATAACAGCGTCTTTATCAACAACACAAACAGATATAGGGACATTGGAAGAAGCAGCATTGATATGTTGAAAAGGAGGAACAGAAGCGACTAAAGAAGTGATCCCTTGTGCTTGCATTTGCTTTGTATCAACGACTAAACTATTAAAAGCCAATTTAACAGACACAGCTTGTTGGTTTAAAGATTGAACAACAACTGTAATAATGGTTCCTTGGTTTCCTTTTGAGGGAGAAATATCAATTAACCGAGGCATAGCTTGATTGCTTTTTTGTTGGTCTTGGTCTTGGTGCATTGACCACCTTTGTTGCATTTCAATACCGGAAGCAAGACGCACGGATTGTACTATTATTTTCTATATTTAGTAAAAGGCATAAGGGTAGATAATGCTACACGGTTTATTTACTGTCAGAAAATTCTGAAGGATTCATTGTTTTTTGTTTTATATAAAAAAAAAAAGAGAGAGAGATCAGAAATAATCTATTTAGATAGATATATATTTTTTTTTCCATTTTTTCCTTTCAAACGGCACTTGAAAAGTTTTTTTTTTTTGTTTAAAAACATTATGCCGCTTGATTCACTAAAATTAATATTTACAGCAAAGAGATGAAGAAAACAACGTTTCAGTGATGTGGCAGAATCAAATTTGATTGGTCAATTCATTCTGGACGGTTTAAACTCTTTTCCCGGATGAAAAATTCCCAGCTTGCATTTTTTTATATATATAAAAAATACGAAGTAAAAAGTTCCAAACCGAGGTATTGGAAACGAGAATGAAACATTTATCTTTTAACAGTAAGGAAATTGATTAAATGTACGCATAAAATAATAGTATAGTCAAAAATAAATGATATCATTTTACTGTCAAAGGTGCATGGTGGCGTGTTGCGTTCAAAATCACCAAAGAAGCACCAAACTTTTTTTTTTTTTTTTAAACAAATACAGATTAGACCCTTTTGCTTACAAAATTAGATAGGGAGAGATCAAGGTCAAAATAGGCAACTTTTTGGTTTACCAATCGATTCACAAGCCAATCAGGAGTCCAACAGTACTCCATCAGAGGATTGGCGTGCAAATGAGATATCACGTGCCGTACACAAAACAATTGTGCTAAGTGCACGTATTTATTACACACGACTCATTGAGTCATTGTACACATATATATTATATGTAGTATGTTATCTAAGTTTCTATGTGGGCGACATTGGGTTAGTGATTAGCTGGCGCGCTCTTCGGTCTGGACAAGATAACCTATTAGGTTGTCTGAATGTATCATTTCTTGACGCGTTTTGTGCAACTATATCCTTAAAAGGATTAGCTTTTAAGTCCGTACTACCTTCTAGCATTAATAATATGCACAAAATTAAAGTCGGCCATCCTATTTTTATGGTAAGTAATGTATAGCATGAACTTCTTATAACTTATCGTTGCATATGAGAGAGAAAATCAGCAGCGTTATTGAAATTGGTTACATATTAGAATAAAGTAGATGATTAGAGCCCAGGGAATTATCATTATTATCCACTCCACACTAAATAAACATATTCAGCATTAGGGCAAAATTTTACCCCGAATGAGTTAATTCTTTCCAATGGTATGCTATGTACAACAAGTACCTTATTTTAAAGTGAAACTTGTCAAATGCATTAGGAAGTACAGGATGTTTGGTACCAGATATTATGTAATATATACGGACCTAAGAAGGCTGAATCATCTATTATTCAGCATATTATTATTAGTATTTTCATTTCGCTACTGCTGTTGTTGATGCACTCAAAATGTCACAAATAAATCATCGGACAATGATCTATTACATTGCTTCTTTAGGGCTAACTGGTAAGTGTAAGATATTTATAGACCGGATTTATGAAATGCATAATCATAAGCTATATATCATAATTATAGAGGAATAAGATAAAGTAGTATGATATATACTAGGCAAGTATGGCGTAAATAGAGAGTTACCCATCTACCTTTATATTAAACATTAAAGCAGTTGAAGTTCGATTACCTGTATGCAGCTATTTAGAATTTTGCTCGAAAATAATTACGCTATTCGTCTGGAAATGTATTTGAATCACATGCCTTTTTGTTTTGTTAAGAATTGCTCTTCTTTCATTCAAAATGGTCATCATATTAAAAAAAAAAATCAAGATATTAGATGTCTACCACTTACTATATTATCAAGCATATAATCGTCTCGTGTGTGTATGGTATCACCATTTGATAATGAGAATTTTAATTTCGGCAGAAAACTAATGCTGATGCTCAGTATCAATTGAAAAATTAGGAAGAACGCATCTTTCATGCAGGCAAGACTGAAGCACCAAAGGTGTAACACGTAATAAATACCATAGCTCACTAAATTTCGAGGGATTTGCAATCAATTGAAGACTATAAGAGAAATCAAAATACCAAGCCATTCGACATTAGTATCGACTGAGAGAGGTACGGTCTCTACTATATATATATATATATATATACAATATATTGACCTTGGCATTGCTTGCTGACCCATTTTATGGCAAAAGTTCTGGCACTTTCACCATTAGAGCGGTGCTTTTAGAAAGTCCTCAAATCGTTGACAGAGCTGGGTAGCTTAAATGAAGGTACGTTTTGTCACTCAATAAGCCTGCTACTGGTATATGAATGCGGGCTTGCAATCAATGAGGGACGGAAGGGATTAATTGATAATAATGATACAACAGGCATAGAATTGCTCGTTAAAATAGTTTGCAATAATGGCTTAAAGGAAGTGCTAAATGGTAAAAGGAATAATGGTTCTTCTCGCCTTAACTTGAGGCCCTAATTTAAAGACACACCAAGAAACCCATTGATGTGGACAGAAACCAGAAAACAAAAATGTTCAAGTGCCCCAGACAGATATTCAGGTTACACCCGGTCATAGTCCTTCTCTTGATCCAGTAATATAGTCACAGCGGAAGAAGCAAGAGGTGACTTGGATTTGAAATTACCCATTAAAGTAATATTCACTCAACCATGATCAAAAATCAGACAACGTGGTGTAAAACCTGTGTTTGATAACGGTTAAACAAAGAATGCAACACTAATTAAAACGATCAGCTAATTGTTTGGTGTATAGCTAATTGGCATCAGCATTGACATAAAAAAAAGGTCTATAATTACCAAGTAAGGTATGGCCCTCTTTCAAACTCGTATCGCCATTCATAAATTCGGAAGAAAGTTACAATGGAAGGCATCATAGAACATTTGAATAGATAAATTTTTAACCGTCGACAAACGATTAATAATACTTATACAGCTTGAAAGGGAAATCATTACTAATGGATTAAGCACCAGCTATCCATTTGGTAATAAAGTATGCCCACAAGAAGGGCCCAAGGTCACTATTGCCGATATATTTATGGAAGAAGGCAAGTGTTGTGTACTATAAAAAGAGTTTGCTTCTTCGATATGTAGTTATTTACATAAAGTTCCCTTTATTTACTTTATTATTATTCTTTGAAACACCCCTTCTTTGATTTATGTAATACTTTCGATATCGTATAAATCTTTTTATTTTAGCAGTTACACTACAGGTTCGTTACCTTGACAACGTGGTGCTCACTTCAGAAAAAAATTTATTGATTCATTTCTTTATATCTGGAATCTTTTTTATTTTACTTATTGAAGTAATATAAACGCAATGAAGCTTACTAGATTTATTAATGGTTATCCCAATTTCTACAAAAAAAAAACAATAGCTATTGTCGTATACTATTTTAATAGCAGATCAAGTTGCTTGTAATATACTAGAATTAAGTTCATTAGAAATTGAATTGATAAAAGTAATAAAGTAGTTGTCTACTACTGTTGTTCTTCTTCTACTAAATGTAATAGTTATAAGATATTCACTTTTAGACTAACACAACACATTATGCAAAAATTTAAGTCTGACATTATCCATCACAAAAAAAATGAAAAAAGAGTTGCGGCTAGAGTGGATCGAACACCCGACCTTTAGATCTTCAGTCTAACGCTCTCCCAGCTGAGCTATACCCGCTTTGTGTCACCAGAATTTTAAAAAAAATATTCAACACAATAGTTTACTTTTTAGTCACGTGACTATTTCATCAATAATTAATTGTTTTAATTGGCTCAAACATAATAAATTGATAGTAGTGTATATAATTTTGTAACGAAATGTCCAAAAACATAGTTGTTAATACTACTCACATTGGAGCTTCTTTCTATATGTACCTGAAGAAAACAACTATTCCTAAACCTTTAAGAGGTACTCACAACTTCTCTGTACTCAAGGGTTTCCTTGACCAGGTTTCCGTTGTGATGTCGAATGACACTAATTGCAGAGTAATGAGCAATGTGAGACTTGGCGACCTTCCTGGTCACACGTTTGTCATTCATGGGACAATATTGAAGTTTCAAGGTGAAAAACCTTTCTCAAGTGAGCCAGATGTCTCAAAACACCTAAAAGAAAACGAGAAAGCAGCGGTGGCTTTGAGGACTGAAAGCGAAGAAGTTGAGGGAACGGTCGACATGACAACAATTTGAGTAAAGAGTCAAGTAAAAGTGGGCGCACACAATGTAAACCTTCCCTGCCAATCCAAAAATCAGACTTTAAGCCGCCAAACTACTTGAGCGCTTCTGCTGCTAAATAATTTCTGTTGTTCTTATCAATGAAGCAAGCTCGGGATGTTCTTGTACCTTTACAATGAACACCGCATGCACTGCATGTATTGGAAGTTCCGGTTAATGTCATCTTTCTTGAATATATGACTTCATTGGTTCTTGCTTTGACTATGGTCGTTGTATCTTATGTTGATAAGATAGCTGCTACTGGTGCCACGGATTAAATCTTCTTTACTATCCCAATATTAACTTTTCCGACTACATGGGAATGAACAGGTTATTCTTTAAGTCATTCAAATATCATGTAATTGAATTTTTTGATGCTGAACGAGCACTGGCTGTTATTGCAGTAGATCCACAAACTTTAGAGTGCTTTTAAAGAGATCTTTTCTTGTTAAAAATCCTCATGTCTGGTAAGTATCTCCATACATGAGAGATGTGTCTGCTTCATACAGTAAAGGGCCCTAAGAGAGCAATTTCTATTGGGAGAGTATCGATAAGAAGTCAAATAAACATTAGAAGTTCCTAATGATATGTTGGAGCTAGAAAGAACTATCTTTTAAAGAGACTTGCCTATCGAAAGGCGCAAGGAGCTAGGTGCCACAAAGCCTTTAAGAGTGTCAAAAAAGAGCTCTTGTAACACCAACCCTCTTTGTAAAAACTATTTTATAGCTCACTTCGTAAACAAAACCAGTAAAGTTAATAGCTTTTAATTGTTAAGAAAGGTTTATACTGCTGAAAACTAGCGTTGTGCTAAACTTTTTCACCTATTTCATGTGCATTTATTTTCAACTTTACGGTCGGCCATTTGTGGCCAATTTAGTTTTTTTGAAAAAACTGACGAACTTTTAATAAAAATATTTCTTAGAAAAATGTCATTCTTTTTATACAAGAATTGAATGGCATGCTAACAAGATACCAGTGATTCCGCACAGACCATAATCTAATCAACCAATGAGTTAGATTATATAACCACATTATATGATGATGAATCGATCAACATCAAGAAGTTTCCTGACATACATGTCTCACCCTTGAGACATCAGGATATCTTTAGTGAGTAAATAACAGTTGAAACTACCATTACATAGGCCAGTATACAACACACTTGTTATACTTTATTAAGTACAAAAATCAATCTTTTAAATTCAAGAAAATAACCAGCTTTATATATAGTTTTCAGAATTAGGTTTATCCGTAGAGTTTAGTTGTCCTTGATTCACGATAGCACAGTCTTGGTCCAGTAGATAGTATGACCACGTGAGAAATAGTACGTGTTCTTGACAGCCAAAAGCCTCAGTATGAGCTAATTGGGTCCATTCTTCTTTTTTTTTTTTTTTACATTGACTAGTAAGATCTTGAAGTTTGGCATATCACTTCTCTTGTTTCTATAATTTGTCAACCCTCGCTAAAATCCCTTAATTATTAGACTAGAAAACCAGTCCTAAGTTAACAACTTGGGGTCATTGAGTGACAGCTTACTCGTTCTAGCTCTATTGTAAAGTAAAATTTATTAGCGAAAAGAGGTTAGTACATTCATTAGACATCCCTTTCACTATTTTTGGTTATGGTGATTATGCCCCAGAACCACCATTCATGTCTTTGGACCAATTTGCTCGTTGATCGGGGCTGACAAAATCGGTGTTTTATCATAAGCGGTCACCTCACTTTCAGCGCCAATATGTGGCTAGTCATATTTTCTAGAAGACTTTTAGTTTCAATGCTGTTAGCAATTTTAGTGATTCTTGGCCCAGAATACAAACAACCTCAAAAACAACGAGTAATAAGGGTATTGAAGCATGTCCCCGAAGCTACCAGGTATATTCTCACCAGCTATAAATCAATAAAAACGCACTGAATCAAACCTTTCTTTTTCGCTCACTTAGTTGGCCAGCTGTTTAACTAACATACCGCTTATCCCTTCAATGAATAGGGTAATGCTATCATGCTTTCCTTAATACCTGGTTTTCTCCCTCCTGGTGTCAATCTCGTACACTGGCTACCCTTCTCTTTTTGATACGAGTAATTTCGCGACACCTTTTCAATTTCTTTTACTTTCATGCATTTTCCCATTATCTTTATAAGAAGTTTAACACGTTTCTCTCACAGAACTAGCCAGGGCAATACAACACATTATTATGCTTCCTGTGCTTGATTGAAGTCAAGGTATAGATACACAAAATTCAAGTATATGCGAGCCTATAACGGGTGTTCCTTATTTTTACTAAATAAATAATATAGAACGATAGAACGGGGGGTTATTTATTGGTATCCAATGTCAAATAACTCCACGAGATGAACCGTTTTGCCTTGATATGTTAGGTATGATGGAAGTTTAGTGCTCTCATGAATGGTAACTTTCAATAGTTTTGTCTCACTATCCAAAGATTGAACGTCTATAATGCTAGCAAATACTTGAAGATAGTCCTTTATAAAGTCGCAGTCGCAACTATTTGCTGTTGACTCGTCGTACTTTGGTAGGCCTATTAATAAGAGAGTTCTAATCAACATATTTGGTCCTTTTCTTCTTGAATGAGGCTTATAACGGCGGGAAATAACATCAGGATTATATGGTTCTTTTTTTGTACTTTGCATGATATCAGTAAGCCCATTTTCACGTAATATTTGGGTACAGCATTCACGGAATTTCATCGGTATGGTTGACAAATTCTCTGGATCTCCCTTCAATCTTTTTTGTTTTTTTTTTTAAAAAAAAGAGTGAGTCTTGAATAAAAACAAATAGAATAATACTTTACGCTATATTGATACCAGATAGGATTGGATCTTCGATAGTAATGAGGGAAGGAGGTATACCAATTAATTTACGAGACACGCCGCCCATCTTTAGGGAGACGGCATAGTCATTGTATTTAAATTGATATCCGTAGTAATACATGAAGTCCAAGAAAAGCGCACCGACCTCCATATTATTGGATGAGGTCCAATGCAATCGGGTTGATCGAGGGTCCCGTAAAGGCGTGTACTTACAGCGTACTCCGTTGGGAACAGGATCTACACATGTATGAAAACGTGCAGCTGCACCAATATATGTCTCGTTGTAGATAGCTGTGTCCCAATATTTATGTTTCGTTAAACAACTGCTGTTCCCACAATCATCTTCACTGTTTATGAAGAAGACACTCTGCAGATTCGGAACAACAGGTGGATCAAGAGAGACCAAATAGGCTAATCCCATAATCACAAAAGTGTACGATTTTGTGATATTTGTAAGGGCTAAATAAATTATTTTAAAAAACCAATCATTTCATAATCATATAAGATATTTACCTTTTCCTTTTGCATAACGCTTTATAGCGGCTAAGAATGGTCGCACACGGTTATCTAAACGCATATATTCGCTAATAAGATCTGTGCTCTTCGTGACGATTGATTTATTGAAGCTATATTCGAAGCCTATCTTTCCAGGTACTTCAATTTTCGTTATATTAAAGGCGGAATTCACCAATTTGGGTCTCTCTGAAAACAGCTCTGTTGTTGAATAGCAATATGGTTCCCCTATATCGTCAACGAAAGGATCATTCCTTCTACCTACCAATCTATCTAGATCAGGATCGTCAAGCTCGATGTTGACGTTAAGGTAAATTTTCTTGTTGGAAGGGAGCCCATACAATTCCGATCTAAATCGTTGTTAATTTTCATTCCTTCTTTTATTGTCGATGAAAGTATATATTTACCCATAAGCCGTAACATTAAAATAGTAATCAGGAAAACGAGCTTGCATCTCGTCAGTAAATTCGTTCAAATAGAACATAAGCTTTTCTGGAGAGAGCTATATATATTGGTTTCTTTAATTTTAGTCAAATTGGCTTCATTCTTATAGATTTTACGTTAAGCGAGGGTGGGCATTCCGCATTAATATTTTCTGAAAGCTTGTTGCAGATGGTTTCCAAGTCTTGTCGTTCAGGATGATCTCGGTAATACAAACCTTGATTAAAAACACAGAGTTTAACACTGTTTGGCATGGATGGAATTGCTGGATAATAACGATGAAGATAAGAGTCCGACTTGCAGTACTCGAGGTATACGTGCGTTTTAAAGTATTCTTTGAAACGGGTTGACCCAAAACTTTCAAAGCGATGCCCTTGACTAGATCTGAATTCGTTTAAAACACGATAAGGAATAACTAAAGGCACGTCCTTGCCAGTGTTTTGTCCAATATTAAATAATTCAAAAAATGCAATAAGTTCTTTACGCTCTTGCGTTGACATTGATGTTATTGATTGTTGATTGTCAACTTGAAAAAAAAGGGGTTGAACAAAAATTTTCTTTTTTTGCATGTTCAAGTAACGCGAGTAGTTACCATCCAGCCTAAAAATGTCATTTTCCGAATCAGTTTGTTGGCGACTGCTATGTATATTGCTTAAAAGGTATCTCAAGTTTATTGGCAGGGATCTATATGGTATGATCTAATACTGTTAAGCAGCTAATGATTGTTTTCATAAAATAAAATGTGGCAGTATAGCGGTAATCGCGTAAGTATGCATATTATAATAAAAATCAAGTACGAACTTAAACCAATATCTTCATTGGTTTACAAAAGTGTAATATCAATGCTCTTGATGTTTATTTGGCCTTTATCGATTATAAATGTCTAGTGTTTTTTTAGGTTTTTGGGGGAATCTTTTTGCTGCTGGTTTCCTTTCAAGCCAGCTCTTGTGTAAATCACAGTTCCACCAATAACAAGAGCTGTGCCGGCCATTGCTCCTAAGCCGAAGTGATTATTAAAGTAAAGAATGGAGAATATTAACGACATGAATTTTCTAAGATTCAGGACGAGATTCAACGTAAGTGAAGTAGCAACTGAAGTCATGCGATTAACACCCGCAATACAAGAGTATTGGGTAAGTATATTTAAAAGCAGAAAACCCCATAGTTTGCGCATTTCAATTTTTGAAAGAACTGCGGTGATTGCTTTCGGTAACATATGTACGACTTGTTTAAAGATAGGGACTTGGTCCATAAGCACTGGAACCGGTAATAAGGGCGAGTTGTTGTAGTTACTAATATCTCTAGCTAGATCTTTGTAAAAGAAGAGAAAGAAGGGTAATGCAAGGAAATGCTATTTAAAAATATCTTTTTCTTAGCTGGGAAGACCAAGTTTCATATTATTAAAGACTTACTGTATAAAATAAGCCCTCCCGCCATTGCTTACCGTATTTCTTATACGTTACTTCTTGAAATAAACCCATACCAGCTTGTAGGACCATAGCAATGATTAAAAGTGTAATACCAATAACAAAGTCACTTGTACTACTGGGATCATTCTATATTAAATTTGAGTCAAAAGTTGAAAAGGTGGATAAAAGAAAGGTACCTTTGTGCTTGCACTAGCATTATCAAGAGTGGCCCAAATAACGCCAGCTGTCACCAACAATACGCCCATTATCTGACTAAAGGAATATCTGTAATTATATATTATTAAATCAGCCGTTTGAACACATTGTATAACTTGTAAAACCTTTTTTTCAATATAATTGCGCCTAAGATCATGTTGACAATCAAGCCACCGCTTCTAAAAATAATATGTAGTGGCATAGAGATATTGAAGCCGAGGGCCAAATTATTTAAAATGGATACAATAAAAAACATAATGACAAGTAGCATCCATTGATAGATAGGCACTATGCTAGGTTTTAATTTAGGTCCGAATTTGCCCCAAGTGATTTGGTGCCGTAAACCATCAAGTGCAATAAAAGCAAATTGACCAAATGTAATAAGCTGACCTACAAAGTATTGTTTGATATTTAGGTGCTAAATTTAACAGCTCGTTTTTCGTGTAATTATTACCGCTTTTTGGAGAATCACTGTATTGAAAAAGAAGAAGTTAGCATGAAGTTATACTGTTCAAGGTTTTCGTTTCACTTTACGTTACAAGTACTTCGAGCGCAAAAGCGTTACTACAGCAACCGCCAAAAATAAGTGATAATATAATAGGAAATTCAGATAGAAGCATTTGCCCTAGTCCTTCTGTGAGTGTGGTAGCCATAGGTCTTATATCTTGTAAAGAAAAAAAAAAAAAGAAGCTCAGAATCACATTATGCTGTTACTTTTTTTATTTACCAAGGAATTGTGACTCTTTAAGCGGGGATTCACTGGCTCATTAAGATAAAACCGTTAAAACCCGCTTCAAAAATCGGCAACGGCCTATAATTATCCGGTATATCTCTAAGATAGCCGAAAAAATGATGTTCTTGGTTTTTTGTTAAACAGGAAAGGTACACTTTATATCCTGTAACCATAGTTACAAGGTCTCGAATATTTAAAACGTCATATATTAAATAGTAGACACTCGGTGCCTTATAAATCCGGGAAACAAATCAAGGCAATTAAAACTGTGCCCACTAAAAAAACTCGAACAAATCTTTAACTTTTAAGGAGGTGTTTTAACCAGTGTTGTTGAGTATCGGATCAATAAGGGGATATAGTTGAGCATTATCTGTTTATTTTTACTGACGAAGAATCTTGGTAAAAAATTTAATATGAATTTTCTGTTTATGGCAATAAGTTAAAAATAACTCTAACTATAATCACAATGGTGTAGTGGAGAGCTACTTTTTAAATGTATGTGTCAAGGTTATTATACTATTATATTTTGTTAAGAATAAGCCACACTAACGATTGTTTTTTTTTTTTAAAAAAAAAAAAAGGAAAGAAAAGCTTAAATACACTTTTTGGGCTTAGTGTAAAAGAAGAAGAGATTATTTTTGAAACCCAAAATCAATATTCATAATTTTTCTTTTTCTTCCTTCTTCTGTAACTTTATAAATATGCCAGCAAGATGTTGTTGTATTATACCTTTAAGAGGGGGTGTTGTTATTAGTGGTATTCTTATGCTTGTAAGTAAATAGATATACATCATTTTTATTTTCTTGTTCACCTTTTTAAATAAATAATAATAGGTTGTATCAGTTGCTCTTTTAGCTGCTACTTTTACACATAAAAATCGTAAGAAAATGATATACAAAGATCAAAAATTCAATGTTGACATTTTTGTTTTCGTAGCCATGGTGATTCATCTTTCAGTAACTCATGTCATACTCCCTTGGATTTATATCGGTTTTCTAAGTAAGCATAGGCCAGGTTTAACAATAATAAATAGTAGTGATCTAACCAATGTATTTAGTTGCGACTGCTGTCGTTTCATTATTCTTAATTATATCCGGTTTGATTGTAACTTCATAAGAGCATTATGTAGTATTGTTGTATAACTAAAGATAAATATAGGCTAAATTAGGCATGATGAGATTATCCAAGTTTTTAATATGGTTATTGGTATTCTTTTTAACCATTTGGGAGGCTGTCTCTTTTATTTTATCACTCACCAATCGATCAAAATCACTTACTGCTTGTGAAGAATTAAATACATCAACTACATCTGGCAGTACATCAAATTCAACTATTTCTATTGGTGGATATTCTACTACTTTCTTGGGAATGGAGGTAGGAAACACTTATGGGTTAGCGAATTGTGATCAAGCTGTACAAGCAGGCGTGATTGGTTCAGCTATTATACTATTTGTTGGCCAATTACTCATGGTAAATCTAGTAGTATGGTAATTATATTAGTGTATTGATGAATCGTTGTATAGTTTTATGCAGCTTCGGTAGTGGGATCATTTACAACTAAATTAAGAGAACGTAAACTGGGACATCGTTTACGTGATCTTGAATGGGATGATAACTTGGATGAGCTCGCTTCAGCTTATAGATCAGATGCTCGGAATGCACCTAAATATCCTTTAAACGATTTAAACAAAAAGAAGAAAAGTTTCTTTAAATTTGGTAAATAATATAAATAGACAATATACATAACAGCCCTCCCCCCCCCCCTCCCCACAATATACATATAAATAAATATTAAGTTTTCTTGTAAGCTGATTTTTGCGGATTATGAAAAAGTGTATATGGAGTTACAACAGGCTGGGATTCAATGAAAAATACTTCTCTTAACAAGTCACTGATAAAAGCGCTTCATATAACTATAATATATTTTTTTACATTTAAGACAGACGCTGACTTAGTATTCCAAAGTGCACTTAATTACATTAATACTGTTTATGAAAGGTTTGAAATTAATCTTTATTACTTGCGTTTAGTAGCATAGACTTTCATACCATTTTTCATGGGTAAAGTAAGCGACATACTATAGGTGATGTTTTGACCTGGCACTAAGTGTAATTTGTAGTTCTTTACTATAAACACCATGGTAACAATCGATTGAAGTATAGCTAGTTTCTGTCCTAAGCATACTCTTGGCCCTGCGTGAAAAGCTGGCCATTCGCCTTGTGAAGGTCTGCGCAGGTCATTGTCTAAAGTGATCCACCGCTCAGGCTTGAATTCTTTAGCGTCAGGACCCCATATCATCTCTGACCTTCCTTGAGCCCAAGGACACCAATAAATATAATCTCCTTTCTTGATACTAGTGCCATCAGGCCAAATGTCATCATTCAATGCAAGTTTCTGATTGTTTGGTACCACTGGATACAGTCGTAATGCTTCGAAAAGTCTAAAAAATAATAAGAGTCAGAATTGGACTCGATACTTCTTTGTCTATCGTCTTTACGTACATTGCGTGTGCATATTTCATGTGTTTGACAGCATCGTATAGCAGCTCGGGTTTCTCAATCAAGTCATCGCTGACTGTTCGGTTAATTTCGCATAACAGTTTTTCTTCTATACGAGGGTTTAATAAAATCATATAAAATGTCCAAGATAAAGATTGGGCTGTCGTATCTCGGCCAGCAATTATGAAATTTAAAATGATGTCGCGTAGCTCCTGGTTATTTAATAGCTCTCTCTTTTCATTATAAGATACCATGAAGCGTGATAATAGGTCCTGATTGTTTTTTCCTGTTTGCATGATCTGCCGTCTACGCTCATCCACAACAGTATTAGCAAATCGATGTAATGTTTGAACATGCTGATGGATAGAGACCTTCCATGGCATAAAAATACTGGATAATAGCTCCGTTGTCTTCCAAAAAGGGTTGACAAACCTCTTGAATCCGTTTCTTTGACATGTATCAAATGAGACAGCAAACTTGAGTTTTTCATGCTTTGTTAGAGATAATGGCTCTGTCCCAAATCCTACACTTTAAAAAGGGGCTTTAGGTCATGTTATTTAACGCATAAAGGCAACATATTACAGCATAAATGTGTCTAAGGTATATTTGAGCATCATATCTTGAAAGTCGATAGTTTCCTGATTATCGATAGCGGCATTTATTACATTTTCAAAAGTAGCCTTTAACTCCTTAGTAAATACTCTACAAAAAAACATAAACAATAAGAATTAAACACTCATGCAAGATGGTTATCTTACGCTGTATAATGCTCCCGAAATTTTTTAACATTAAAAATATGACTAGCTGTTTTCCGTTGAAGCTTCCACCTCTCGCCATTTGCATTGAATATTCCATGGCCAAGTACTTCGCCCATGACGTCGTTTAACTGTGGGCTCTTGACATAATTCTCGAAATTATCTAAAAAGATAGGTCAAAAGGCGTCATATACTTAATGATTCCTTTACCTTTTAGGATATGTTCAATATTTTTGGGGTCAATAGTCAATATTGATTTTGGCATCCCTAAAGATGAACTTGTTCTAAATACTATAATAAGACGGATAGATCAAGATATGAGTGATGAAGACTTACATAGTCAGTGATTTTAGATCAGTGAAACATTCAAGAAAATATTCATGTACGCTCTCTCTATCTTTTAGTATATGTAGTAATCTACCAACTAGTGGCCATCCTTTTTTAAAAGGTATCCCAGCACGATGCTCATCAAACATTGCCCTGTCGGGGTATCTTACTGCTAAGGCTGTGATTATTGCTACCACAAAGACTGTCCCATGGATATACACAGTGTTGTTTATATCTGGCATTATTTTTTTTGTAAGAAAAAAGAAACATGGTTAGTTTTCGTTTTTACCCCTCTTCAGAACAACAATGATCCACGGGCCGCATGCAGTGCGGGACTCTATTTAAAAATAAAATGCGTGTTTACTCCTTATTTTTTTTTTTTTTTTTTTTTTTTTATTTTCATGGTGTTAATATATATATATATATATATATATGCTTGAGATGTGCCATCTACGTTATCGTAAAAAAGTAGAAAGCTTTCATATATATCACGTATTATGTATAGCTGATTGTGGCATGGTTACAGTAATTGTAATGCATATTCAAGGGTATGTGAAGCTACATTCTACTTCCTTTGCAGATCCAAGTTCTCTAAAGACCTTAATGTCTGTTGGTTGATTATCAAACGATTTGTGCCCAAATATACGCATATTATAGACAGGATTTAAGCGACTATATATTGTAACCTGCTATACTTTTGGTTGTCATTTTATGAAAGAGGCTCTTTCAGAATTTTGGAGCCAAGTTTTAATAGCTATTATATTAAGAGCATATAATGTACATACACCAAAATTTAGACGAACTCTCTAGGATCTTGGTTTAAAATAGTTACATGTACCAACAGTTTAACGCACTTATGAGAGACAATTTGGAGTGCTCTTAGTGATCTTTTTTGAAGTATATTCAGCTACCATCACTAATAGGAGCAGTTCTCTCAAATACCAATGCAATAGTATGATTCTTATGAATATTTGATTACAGTTTTCTCCATGTCAATTCATACCTGTTTTTTAAATCATTTCAGAAGCGTCTATAGGGAGACTTCATAGTCGAATTCCTCTTCTGTAATTTCAAGGTGCGCCGTTGAATTTATTGGGGTAAGCTTAAACGTTCCAGGGTGTCCTGTTACCAATAATACATATAATATCTATCTATCATCAAGTATTATATGCTGATTAACCATAAACTAAGGCTCAGTGAGTAACTGCTCTACCATGGCAAACCAAATTCGACTTAAGTGTTACTTGTTACTTACTGTACTATCGTGAGCAGGTGCAAAATACCTTTACTCACCAGACCGTAAGTTAGGCGACGTTCTTTTTTTTTTTTTTTTTTTTTTTTTTTTTTTTTTTTTTTTTTTTTTGAGATTCTTTATGACTCCACTTTTATTTTAATAAGGATCTTCTTTGAGCATAGGGGATGTGTTTATGTCTTCTGCTTAGTAACATAAGCTATTACAAAAGCTTCGGCCTTTTGTATCGGCATCGACGTAAAATTCGCAAAAAATGACTATCATCATTTTTTTTTTCCAAAGTATAAATCAAGGGGGTTTAGAGAATGTATATTTTTTGACAGCAAAATAACAACAATAAGCAGTTATTTCTTGTGAAAACATCCAAGAATGGTATGATAATGAAGAAATACTCGCGTTTCTTCCCCCCCCCCCCTTGTTTTCGAATGTCAGATATAAATTAACGTGTCTTTACTTTTTCATCAACTCAAGTACAAATGATCGCATTCTTATTGCTAGTCATATCCTGCTTCAGTCGTATACTCTGCATACAAAACGGCCAAGATGTTACAACCCAAAGTAAATATCCTTTTTACATAATGATTGGTAACCCACACATATGTGGTGGTACTTTAATTTCATACGACCCAGCGCTAGTGCTGACAGCAGCACACTGTGTAGATGCCCCTGTACATCCGACAAATTACAGTAGAGAAAAGAGTCCATATTTCGCGCAATACAATGACATATATCGTGATAAACAAAGAGCAGTTGCAATTGTTGATTGGAATATACACCCTTTATACAATGTGTCAGGAAATATCAATATTAAATATGATGCTGCTATTGTCCAACTTGCAAACCCCTTAAAAAAGTCGGCGAAAATAAAACGTGCTGCATTATGGTCGCCAACATTATCCCCAAGACCAGGCAAAGGTATAAGATTAAAAACACATATATTCACGGATAAACAAATTCATTTTTTATGTTAGGTGAACTGGTTGGATTAGGGTATAAAGATATAGGTGCTCATCTACCAAAAAAGCTGCAAGTTTTGGATCTGAAAATCACGCAACTTGACTCAAACGGAGCAGACTATATTGAGAGCAAGACAAACACAGAGGACCAAATTGCGTGTCACGGAGACTCAGGCGGTCCCCTTATTATACACGAGAGTCTCATCGACCCTTCCACCAACAAGTCAGAAAGTGTGCCATTTGTTCTTGGAGACTTGACCAGAATCTTTGGTGCACGAGACGTCGACTCAAATCAACTTAGCTGTCCAATCCCTATAAACTCAACCAATACTGCGGTCACTCAAATATTTACAAATTCAGTCTCGTTGTTGGACTGGATATCAACCGTTTCTGGCATATCAAAGGAAAATTTGACAGACCCTTTTTATAATCCTCCCTGTAAGGGCTGCAGCAAATCAGGAGAGGAGATCAAGCACAGCCGAAAATGGAGCATTGGTGTTGTAGTCGATGAAAATGGACTAGTGGATACAGAGAACGAAAATAACATCTCAATTGGCTCAATGACGCAAGATTTTTACGTCAAAGCATCTGCAGAAGACTCTTCCTCGCCTCTCAGAAAACCATCTATAATACTATTATCATCTGTTTATTTCATTATTTACATTTATACTATATACACTTAATTATTTTTACATAAAATCATCGTCATCTATTAAGTTCGCAGCAGGGTTATCAAAAGCCGAAGAGAAGTCCTGTATACTTTCAATTTCTTCTTCTTCTTCTTCAGTAACAGCCTCCAAGTCGTCTCCTGTATGGTTATTTAACCACTTTTCTGCATTAAACCTGTTCATCCAATGCCTGTCACTAAGAGGCTGACTCTCAATTAAACCATGCGAATACAAATTACCGTGATTGGTGCTACTTCTATCATCGTTTGAGAGTCGGCTCGACGGATCGACACTACTACTATCATCAATAAACGAGTTCATAAGCGAAGACCCATCAGAGGCTTCTTCTTCTGTATGTCCCTCATCCTCGCTTTTTTCTGCTTCATCATCGATAAAAGGATTTTCGTAGTTCTCTTTTGAAAACTGTCGGTTTCGATGGGCACCATATCCACTTTGCTGAAGCCTCTCAAGAAAAGTATTTCTAGTTGTAAAAGCTATTTCAGGCCCTTCTTCGTCATCATTGTCAAAAGAGTCCGAAGACAATTTTTGTTTGAGCCGCTTTCTCGTGGATTCTATTGCCACTACCGAATCATCATCATCTTCTATAGTTGCCCTCTTTTTCAATCTTCTTCTCACAGCAATAGGTGATGCTTCACTATCGTCGTTACGGAATGGAGAAGGCGAGTGAAGTCCTTTGGATAGTGACAAGAGACTAACGGGGGAGCCAGGTTCGTCTTCGCTAATAATTCGTGTGCGTTTACGAGGATATCGACGGACCAAAGGACTTTCTGAGTCCTCACGATCAAAGCCAGAGGTGGATGATATGGATTTTCGTTGATCAATATTTGGAGTAGTATTCAGGCTTGGGGGAACCAATTTATCTGTATCCAACGCATATTCCTCATCTGATGAGTCGACTGTAATCCTACTATTCCCTGCTTTGGAATTGCTATGTTGCACCTGCTCTTTGTCACCATCATCGTCTGAAGATTCAATCAGAATACCTTCTCGAGCATTTTTACCAATATCCTTATTAGGTAAGTCAGGAGAAAACGATGTACTGATATCTTTGCCGAAACTTGGGACGCATTTTTCCCTTTTTCTAGGAGAACTGGGTCCGGTGTTAGTTTCTAAAGCTCCATCTTCGGGATCCATATGGCTTGTTTCTTTCTCTTTTGATTCAATTACAACAACAGGAGACTTTTTGCTTTCTGTTTCGGGTATAGACAAATCATCATCTGTGAGCTGATCAAAATCGATAACAAAAATAGGCTCTTCTTCTTCTTCGTCAAAATAAGTTTTTGTTTTATTTTCTTCAAGTGTCTCTTCTTGCTGCTCGCAAAGGTCAAAATGGGCACTCGCTTCGGTTTTGAACTTATCAGCCTTTCTTGAGAAAGTGTCTTCTTTGGCATACAATAGTGATCTTTTCATTATGTGTTGCTGAGTTTGTTTTGTCCCTTCATCTTCTTCTGGTTCAAACAAGAAAGTTGAGAAATCATGTCCTTCATCTTCGGAAAATTTGTTTTCAAGGAAATTTGCAAGCATATCTTCATTAAAGTCAAGTTCAAATTGGTCATCTTGCAAAACTATAGAGTTTTCTCTAGGAGAGTCGTGATTGGTAATAGCTACTAGAGGACTACTAATGTCACCGTTTAAAGCTTCAGGATCATCCTCTACAATTTGAGGCTCTTTACTTAAAGATGGAGAGCGATGACTCAAAGTTGTTGAGTGAGGATTAAAAAGAGAGGAAGAATCATAAACGTTTTCATTTATTCTCAGAGATCCTTGCACTTCGCTTCCTACTCTGTATTTTGGAATAAACTTCATATTTGCATATCTACCATAGACAGCCTTGAAGCGCTCTTGTCTTTTTTCAAGCTCTACCAGCGCTTTGTCACCAAACTTAGGTAGCTCCTGCGCCCACACAAACATCACTTTAGCTTCTTCTTGTTTCTCGCCAGTGTTCTTTTCAAAAGGAAATAAGGGCTCTAATGAACTATCAAATGCCGTGGTATTGGGTGGCTCTGCTATCATAAAAGCATCTGCATGTTCAATGAAAAAGTCGTCTGGAAAATCATCGAACTCGTCCTCATCCTCCATCACAACCTTCATGTTTGTTTGCATCTCTTCTATAGGGATAGCTGTGGTCAAGGGCGGCGAAGGCTGGTCCATAGAAAGAAGTGACTGTCCTGGACTTGAGTTTTCAAACATATGGTCTGATAACATAGGCTCCCACGAAGGTGGACTACTTTCTTCCAACCCAAAACTTGGATCGAAATCTTCGTCCATCATTTTCTGCTTCCCTTTGTCTCGTTTATGAGGAGTCACCGATTCGATGATCCGTGATATATCCGTGTGTTCCAAAAAATCCTCAAAATCACCTTCCGTACTTGGTTTTGTCACTGCTTTTTTCTTTTTATGTTTTGAAGGCAACACAAGCCGTGTTACCGTTGGTTTTGAAGCTTGAAAGGATTCGTGAGGGTGCAATATTTGATGCTCTATCTTCTCTACGAGTTGTACAAAGTGTCGTGTTCGTCTTCCATGGCCCACGCGAAACGTAGTCTGAAGTCGCGACTGTAGCGGCATATATCGGTTCACTGCATCTCTCGTTTTCAAAACTGGCCAATGGGCATCCCGAACTTCTTGCATATTGCCAAAGGTACCACCAAAGCTGCGAATAAAGCTTGATTCTACATATGGCTTCAACACGCCTTCGGGTGTAAAGTCACTTAAAGCCACCGCAAGGCCGTTGCCTCCTCCTCGCTTCCGTTTTTTTGTGTTTTCCTTGGGCTGGTATACTCCCACATCAATCTTTTTCTTGCAAATAACTGGTTTGTAACTCGCCGGTAGTATAGTAGGATTAGGGCCGTAGTATTTAATTAATCCACCGCGCGCTATCAATCGCTGAATACGTTCGTATGTGTCTTTGGCTTGTGAGTATTTCTTCTCTTCGGTCTCTGTTAACAATAAAATACATTTTCCTTGCCTCTTACGACCAGTGCGACCCATACGTTGTAACTATTCAAAAAAAAAAAAAAAAACAAATGTGAACATTTACATAAGATAAAATTAAAAGTAAGAGTTCACCATTCGAATAGGAGAAGTTTGGGAATCAAAACAAATAATTAAATCAAGCTCACCAATGTCCAAGCCTTCTTCACCAATACTTGTCGACACGAGTACATTATATTCATTCTTCTTAAACTTTTGAATAACCTAGTTGCCATTTTGTTAAAATACTCTTTGTTACCGTTCAAATATACGTATACCTACTTCCTGTTGTTCTGATTGTTTTAACCCTTTCGTTCCAGCTTTATCAGATGCTTGGCCAACAAAAAAGGAGCTTCGGATGATGGGCTGATGTCTATTTAAAACATTACATATATCCGCCACAGAACTTCGAAAACTGGAAAACACCATGACTTTAGAATGCTCGTTCTCTGCTAAACTTGTGAAATGGTTCAACAGAATGGTTGTTAGTTGCTCTAATTTTGGATGTCCTATAAAATCAGGATTGGCTACTTGTCGTTTCAAATCGCGTACAATAGCATTAAGCACAGGATGATTGTAGAAGGCCGTTTGCGGTTTGGTTAGCTTTCCTCCTTCGTCCAATTTCGTCTTGTATTCTTGAAATGTTGTTTCCACGCTTTCCAAAAACGGCACAACGCCATGCTGACACAACAAATCATGTGCACGACTTGCTGCTTCTGTTACTAGAAATAAAGACACTACAGAGAACTTGAGACCGTTGTTGAGATTTTTACATGTTGCTTGAAAATGTAAACGAGCTGCACGTAAACCAAACGGTGACGCACGTTCGATTGACGCCACGACAGATGTTGGCTTTTTGGATAAATCTTCCAGCAGCGGCAATAGTACCTTAGCGCGAAAGTCTGAGATCACACGCGGCAAAATTCCTGTCGAGCCTTGTACGTAGTCTAGTCGTACGATACGCCGTTCAATACGTTTTCCGTACGAATACTCTCGAATATCCATGGAGTCTTCAGTTCGAATTTGGATGTTAGTGATGTGTAAGTTATTCACCACGTCTTGCACCGCGTCTAAATTAGATCCTGGTGTTGCTGTCAAAGCCAATATGCGAAACTCTTTATTTTTCTTATACAATTTACGCACAACTTCCGTATATGCAAATTGACCTGTTGCACGGTGTGCTTCATCCACCACAATACAACTCACTTTCTCCGTAGGGCATCCGTTTGTCTCAATATCCTTCTGTACTGTCTGCGGTGTCGCGAAAAAGACGCGCTTCGATTTCCACAGCTCGCGTCGTTTTGCAGGTGATGTTGTACCCATCATGTCAGTCGTGTCCTCTTGCGGCAATCCGCATATTGAAAAGCACGCCTCAATCTGTTGTATCACAAGCGGTCGGGTAGGCGCCATAAAGATTACTTTTGAGTTGGGGAACCAGCGATAATAGTTATACATCACAACAGCAGCGATAAATGTCTTACCAAGGCCTGTTGGTAGTGCAACCAGTGTATTATGAAACATTGCTTTTTTTACAATGTTTAGCTGGTACGCACGAATCGGATAGTTGATAGGGTAGATCCACGTACGTACGTTTTCACTATCAAAAGGATGGAAACAAGGTGTCGATTCAGGTAATGGTGGAGGCGGTTCAGGGTCCTCAGCGTCAGAAATAAAGCTAATATGGCCTCTGGCGTGCTGCTGTTCTATTGTCTCTGCAACTTCTACTAACTCGTTCATATCAAAGTCATCATCGTCATCGTCGTTGAAATCGTCGTCTTCTTGTTTATTTGAATTGTTCAGTCGCTGCTCAGTTTCGATAATTGCCAAATCAAGATCTTCATCAAACAGTAGATCGGAATCATCCATGGCTGCGTAAATGTAATGAAAGAGAAAAAAAAAAAAAGAAAGAAAGTCCGCTCTTTCAATCCTTTAATTTTTCACTTTTCTTCATATAATGTCAAAAAGAATAAAAACGAGCCATGATCCAGAACTACATTCCAGACATTTAAAAAGACAATTAGAGTCACTGGAAAAAGATAATCACCAATCATTGAATGATGTGGAGGGTTTAATTAGTATAACATTGGCAGCACAAGATGAAAGCTGTAAATTAATGTCAAATGCAGAAAAAAAGAGTAAAAAAAAAAATGTTGACATGTTTAATAGTACGTACATCAAGGTCAAGGTCATCGAGTAATATATATGCAACAAAAACCAATCTAGCATCACTTTTAGAAGTGACGGTAAACATAGGATCAACAGGAATATTTGAGAAACTAATATAAACAGTTTAGCCAGAGACAAAGTATGGTTATAAAAGTTGTCGAGTAGGAAAATCTATATACCCAGCAAGAAAGTTTTGTTCAGTATGCGGATTTCCTAGTGATTATCGATGCTTAAAATGTGGTATGAAATATTGTTCCACCACTTGTTTATCAACGCACACAGAAACAAGATGCTTAAAATGGACAGCATAATAATAATAAATAATAATAATAAAAAAAAAAAAAAGATTTATTTATTATTATCATGAAAACGAGCAATATGATAGACTAAACCTTCTCTTGTAGCATACAGTTTTGTATGGTGACATTGATGATATATACATCGATAGGGTTCTTGACCTCCATGTACACTGGATAAATGCTTAATGACGTTTGTTTTTCTATTAAATAATTGTTGACAACAAGGACATTGCAAAGGTGGATACACTGAATTCAAGAATTTTTCTGCTTTTGACGATAAGATTGGTTTTTTGGAACTAGGTGACTTATAAGAAGAAAATGGAGAAGTAGGTGGAGAAGGTGTATCTAAAAGTATAATATGCTGTTGTTGTTGTTGTTGCTTTGGTCGCGGTGGTATAATGATGGGGTCTAATAAGGGCTTTTTGACATGATTTATTAAATGGCTTTTTGAAATATGAAATCTCAATGCACCTTTTGTTGTGTATCTTTGGTTGCAATGAGGATGTATGCATAGGTACCTTTTTGTACTTGTTGTTGATTTGTTATTGCAGACTGGATATACCGTATCAATTAACGTCATTAGAGATATAAACTTGTTTTCTATTTGCAAATCTTTGTTCACATACGTGTTATTCATCATATTTAAAAAAAAAAAAAAAAAAATAATTTGTAAAAAAAGAAAAAAAAAAAAAAAATTTTTTTTTTTTTTTTTTTTTTCTAATGGAGGCAGCAAAAGAGTTCAGGGCACAAATTGCATGTGACTTCTTTTTAATGCCTCTGTGGCAATTGAATCAAAAAAAAAAAAAAAAAAAAAATAAACCTCCTTCTTTTTCTTTTTTATTCTTTAATATGTTGTTTAATAGAATTCAAAAGAGATGTGCTAGTGTTTTGACAACATTACCACCTTCACCTAATTATACAAGCACTACTAGTGTTCATATTAATCAACCTCATATCATAACACCTGTTACTGAACCTTTAACTGCAAAGTCAAACAATGCCTTTAATCCAAATTATATTCCTAAAAACACAAAAGAAAGATTAACTCTTGAAGAACTATATCAAGTTTTAGATCATTCAAAATCGATGTACCAACTACTTCAAAACAAATACATACTACAGCAACAAGGCTACAATAATAAAATAATAGACAATGATGATTTGAAAGAATCTTTAGACAAGTTGTTAATGGAAATCAAAAAGATAAAAACTACCAATAAAAAATGATATCATATTATATGTAGCTGACCTTTTTAGAAAAATTTACTTGATTTTAATTGGTTAATTAAATTAATAAACTTTTACTTATGGAATTCGATCAATGAATAGATATACATATATGTATATATAGAATGTAGATTAATATCGTATACAAGCCCAATTTTAAATCGGTGTATAATCGAATCGACTTTCTTACCCTAACTTGGGGAAAGAAGGTTTAATGTAAACAATGATGGCATTGGTTATATAACTTTTCTACAGTTTTTAAACTTTAGATTCAGACGAAGTTAGTTTTTTTCTGGACGAATTAAAATTAATTTTTAGACGTGTTGCTTACCTTTTTTGGACATAATAAAAATGGAAATTCAGAAAAAAAGAATGTTAATTTTCAGACAAACAGACATGGGATGTTTAATAATAGGTATGTATATTTACCTGTAATTATCTAAATGTCTAAAAAAGACAAACTGTTTAAATTACAGTGATATGTTGGTGATTTTATTGCTGTCGTTTTTGTCGCTGGAAAACGCACGGGCGGTAGTTTCCACTCCAAGTTGATACAGCAACTGTCATCATGTTTTTAGCAGCATTCAC